>JAANSK020280280.1:0-11044 GCA_011763485.2 Isoetes engelmannii
ATTGAGAAAGAGATCATAATGGAGCTTCTTTACCTTCCTCAAGTCATTGAAAAGAAGCTAGATCTGTAAAAGAAGCTACAAATAGAGTCAGAATTTGCAGCAAGGATTTAAAGGAAACAGAAAGCATTTGCACGAAAATGATGGCGTCCACCTACTCAATCACTTAAAATAGAGGCTACCAGGCAACAAAATCAAAAGCTTTTTGAAAATGCATCAAAATCCCCATGAAATAAGAAAATGGTATGCAAGAAGAAGCCATCATTTCAAACCTGATAGTGCAAACGCAAGGACTCCAAGTATAGCCTCCAAAATATACTCAACGATTACGACACTGCAAAATGAAAAGTAAATTCCAGTAGAAATTTCAATGAATACAAACTAAGCATAATAGAAGCACGACAAACTAAGAAGCGTAACTCGAATCTGACCTAATGCTTGGGGTTTTGACAGCGAACTTAATCCAAGATTTCAGTATTAGTCTGCAATTATGCACTCCTCGCAGACTGGAGCTCGCAAAATTATGAGGAATAGTCCTGCAAAACCTGAAAAGAGACGTGATGGGACATAGCATCTCACGAAACATGTGTAATGGAAAATGACATTTGGGGAAAAAAAACCCATAGCCGGATCTGGATAAAAGCTCTTCGATGGAGTAAGCAGCTCAAGCAGAGACCTTGCCCTTGAAAAATTAATGAATAGCTCCATAGACAAGGAAAAAACAACCACCGAGGAAGTGCATCGATACCGCCTTGATCCATCGGATCCATAGCTCCTGCAAACAACTCTTGGGAAACGATACAGCACCGAAAACCGAACAAATCTGAACAAAATAAATCGAGGGGATCAAACTGGAATAAAAAAATCAAGGGCCTAAAGTGCATGCAGACTATCCTAAAATGGCTTTAGTATTATATGTATACATAAGTCATCAGTCACTTATACTCGGAAAAATAAAAAATCAAAATCAAAACTTCGCCATCAAGGCTAATGGACATTTTTTATGGATAAAACAAGTTGTCTTTTACTTTTGTTCAAAATTTTAGGTCAAAATTCATTTCCCTATAAAAGTTAGAGATTTGATTTGGGAACAGCTTTCTGGGAACCAGTATTGGTTCAGAATAGATAATCAGCAGTTTCGACCCTGTCATATTCGAACAACCCTATCTCCCTCCTCGGACATCGGATTGAGGTGTAGTTTTTTGTGTCTTAATCTCTAACTTATGAAGAACAATACAAAATTAAGGAAAAACAATCATAAAAATCCTCTTATTGAGACAATTTTACTTTGTCTAAACATGAAGCAAAACTGACTTGACCCCCTTGGCTTTATCTAAGCTTAACTCTCAAGAATGAGGATCGATGGATTTTTAGGTATTTTTTTTGTGCAACATGGCTGCTATATATTAACATATAAGAAGGGTTTGATTGAATATTGAACCTTTGATTTATATGAATTATAAAGTGAACAGTGCAAATGCACCTTTTTTGGTCCATCATGTGACGACTCTAGTGTTAAGAATCATGGATTTATTTTGAAGTGTCCATGCCTTAATCATTCATTTCAGTGTGCTCCTTGCTTCATACTCCAGGAAAAATGTGTCTCAATTGCACTGCCATTAGATTTGCCAGATGGAAAGCTAGAATCAATAAAATTTAATGTTGATTAGCAGGATTTTCGAGTGCATTATGATTAGCACCTTTTTGCAAAACTAAAATCTGCCATAGCAGCAGGTTCTTTGCATGCTATTGACAGGTTAGGTAAGGAAGTCTTACCATCATCTGATCTAAGTCTCTTTAGCCATTATTTACCCTTGAGTTTGATTGACAGGCATACTAGATGACCCTTTTGCATTATGCAAGGTTGAGAAACTGCCCCTTAAGGACCTACCTTTCTTGATATAAGTTTACAAACGAGAAAATGAGTATGTTGTTCTTCTGTATTGATCGATGTGAGATTGTTTTGTAGTTTTAATTGACGTTTATTTCCATTTTGTTTCATTCGCAAATTAAACACTCCAGGTGGCATCTAAAATTAGAAACGTGGTCTGTGCGAGATTGGATAATGCGATGGATATTTTTGTATCCAGTATTCTGCAAGATGCAGCAATGTAAGAAGACTGCACTGGAAATTCTAAGATCATGTTTGTTTACTTGTTTTAGTAATGAGAAGCAGATGAAACTATTTAGATCTAGTACTTTGTGGAGATGCCCAGATGTGGCTTTCATGACTCATGTTGTGAAATTCCAGGCTGTTCACGAGTGGCTTTGGGAAGTTATTGCCCACTTGTCGAATTGATTTCCTCAAGAACACAAATCGAATCAATTTGGTTCTTGCGATAGTATGGCGGCAGGTAAATTTTCAAGTCCAAAGTTTTGTTTATAAAGATAGGCTTGCTACGATTTGGTCAAAATTTGGTTTTTTTACAGTGTAGACAAAGGGTCAAATTCGTTTCGGTGTGCATTCACAGAGGTATACAGGGAAAACATATGCGCATAGAGATTTGTTTTGTAGATTTGCGTGCTTACTCTTCTTCCACATTTGCTTATAATTTTCTGTTTTTGTTGCAGGAAGACCTAGCCACTCCATTCGGCCCCATCTATTAAAACAATATAGCCTCATTGGTTGTGGACACGTAGGCCCGTTTTTCCAGAAGGATTTGGAGCCAGCATGCAACCAACCAGAGAACTTACGGACCTTTTTCTTTAATGTTTCTGTGCCTATTCTATGATGCCAGACAAACAACAATGACAACTTTATTAGCAAATATATATGCTAGTGGAACATATGCATTTAAATGTTAAGGTTCATCTGGTTAGAGGATTTTATAAAGGGAAAGTTTTAAGTTTCATCTCAGCTATTCCTATAGGAATTTGTTTATCCTTAAATGTGATGCATGCCATATTTCACACAGTAAAATAATTGGACATAGTTTATTGCTTCTTTGTCATTGAACCCATGTTGTAATAGCGTCCATGCCTAGTACTTTTTTTTTTTTTGAAGGACTAAGTCACCAATATATTAAAGAATGATAATGATACAAGATGAGTGAGGAGGAAAATGGACTGCCCCGAAGAAGCAGAGATACCTCAACACTTCGCAAAAAATGGCTCCACATAAAAACCAGACTACCTGCATCACTGAATACACACGAACTCACCATTCTCGTCCACAATCCTCAGAAGATCCCGCCAGATGGAGAACTTACTCTCTGCTGAACCAGAGAACACAAAGAAATTCTAGAATAGCTTGTACCTACGCCGGGGGACAAGGGAGGCCGAAGGCTGCTGAATGCCCTGAAAAACCCACAAACGGCGTCGCTTCCAAATCAACCAAACCAGCCAGGCCACACACAAATGCAAGGCCCGCTTCTTAAGAGAGGACCAAGAAGCCGGATACACATGGAGAAGCAGCTGCTGACTAGACAACCTGACCTGAAAGAAGGCCCTGACCCAATCCCAGGCGCCTTGCAAGTGGGGACACAACACCAGACATTGCTCAATGGATTCACGCCGAACACCACAATACAGACAAAGAGGACTCACCGCTGGCCGGAACTGGGCTACAAGGATGTTCACCCGGATACAATGGTGCACCACCTGCCAAAGAAGCACCCTGACCTTCGGTGGAGGAAGAGTGTCCCAGGTCCAGTTCCAGACAGCACGCCAAAGTGAACCCTGAAGCTGCAGGGACCACTTGTCCGAAGGAGGAAGAGTGTCATGAATAACCAACACCTGATAGCAAGACTGAACAAAACATGAGGCAGCAACATCAGGGTGGCTCCTCCAAACCCGAACAACCACATCTTCCTGGAACAAGAGCGGTACATGTAATGGAATAGCAGCCACCACCTGCTCCCAGATATAAAGGTTCTATAAGAACTAATCAAACGTTTTTTTCACTAGTTCTATTGTTCAATTTTGAGAAGAAGTTTTTGGATCAGTTTGTCTTGCAATTTATAATGGGGTGCTATTAATGAAGCCCAACGTCTTAAAAAAGAAAAAGAATAATGCCCACATTACGTTCGAAATTGATTTTTACAATTTTTTTTGTTGGGACGGAAGGTTTTAATAAAAAATAGGAAATTTCTTTTTCCCAGCCATTGAATAGAGGATTGTATCAAATTAATAGAGGGCTTTGGAAAAGGTGTCACATAAATAGATAAAGAGGTCCTTCAAATAGCGCAGTGACCGTTTCTAATAGGGTGTAGCAAATGGACACTAGTACAGGGAAGCTGATTGAAGCAGCGCCGGAATGCCACCCTGGACGATTTTTGAGGTATCTCCATCATTGAGTGTCAGAATCAGACGATTTTTGGTGCATTAGAAAGCTCTCTCTGTGAGCTTTCCGTCAGTCTTTGGAATCACCTAGATTATTATGGCAAGACATGTTGGATTCTAGAGTTTCAGTTTCGGCTTCAATGTCCAACCCTTATTTCGTGCTCTTTCTTCTTCTCTTTCTGTTGCAAATTCTATTGCCACCTTCTATGGTGGTTCCGTGTCTTCTACAAATTCTTCTCTCGCAGTAGTGAGTGCTCCTATGAGTTTGCATGATGTAAAGTTTACATGAAAGGGTGCTTGACCTTGTGGAGAAACTTTTCAAAGAACACAACTGGTGCTCCATCAGCATGGTCAAAGTTTTTTTGACAAAACTAGAGGATGAAAACCACCAGGATGTAGTACAGGCCTTTTGTGACTGTCTGAAAATTACTCCAAAACATTACTCCATGTGACCGATTTGCTAGAGGTCAATATAGCAAAGTCCAATGAGATTGTTGCAAGAGAGGAATCAAAAGACACAGAGGTCAAGATAGCAAAGTCCAATGAGATTGTTGCAAGAGAGGAATCAAAAGACACGGCCTCATTTGTAGAAAAAAGGTTTTTGAATGATTACCATGGTTAAAAGCAAGAGTAAGTTATTTTTCAGAATAGAGCAACATTGTTGTTGGGGCAGATTATAGATTATATTGCTAGTTTTTCTTTTCAAGGACTTGTTGTCCCTTCTTTAAGTACTACATTATCTATGCCAACGGGCTCGTTACACCCCGAGGCAGCGAGGCGGCGCCGCCAGCCAAGGCGCATACAAGCGGCCCAGCAGACTCGTTACACCCCGTAGGGCTAGAGCCGAGAGGCCCTACAAGGGCGTAACGAGGACCCGACATAACTACTTGTAATTTTAGGATAAAAAGAATAGTAATCAGGCCAAGGTGTGTACTACGACATTGTCAGGTTGATACAAATTTCATATGGATTTAATAGATCCTTTGTTGCTCTTCTCCACCCCGTAAAGCAAACCCTCGCACAAAGTCCCTCGTGTCGCTAAGCCACCACGCCTTCACACCACGCCTTCACGCCACATGAGGCTAAACGAATTTTGATCTCAGCCATCCAAAAAGAACATCTCGAAGCAACCCAACAGTAAATGAAAGGAACACAGAGGATATAGAAGAAACATGGGCAATGCCACATTAGCTTTAACTGGGATCCGTGACATAGGACAGTTCTCTTTAAGCATTCCAAATATCATCTATATCTATTGCGCACAATACTGAACTCTAAGCTATTGATTGAATGCATACCATTATCGAGCTATTTTGGCAAGACTCTGATTCGGTGTAACAGCACCACATGGTTTTGACTTGCAATGCTGCCTCTGTTAGTTGAAACTATCAAATACACATAGTTTGTTACAAAAAGTCAACCGAATAACTCAAATTGTCCCATCTGGAGTGTGCCTTAACATCAAGCAGGCAAATGAAGTTTTTCGTTGTTCTTCCAGCTGCAAAGCAAAGAAGTTTTTATCAACGTGTACTGAAATATGGCAAATAAGCTAAGATTTAAAAAGCAGCTTACCACTTTATATAGTAATAGAAGAAGTCTGCATAGAGAGCCGTTTGCACAAGTCCTGATATCCAAGCTGTAAAACAGGAAGACCAAGCAAAATAAAAATTTTAACAGTTGAAAAAACATAAAACAGATACAAACAATGGCTTACTTATCCATTGTCTGTAGTGCCTTTCAGTCAGATAACGAACGACCCAATTCAAAATGTACAGGCCTCGATATGCCCTGTCCACGGAAAGAGATGCCCAGGTTAAAACAAACAACCAAGGGAAACATCACCCTTTACAGGAGAGAAAACAAGAAAAAGGACTCCTAATCAATATCTCTAAAGAGGTGGTTTCAGACTAAGAAAGACACAAACCCAAAGCTGTAAAAGCATCTATAAAGTATAGCAGAAGATTAAAAGTGCTTCATAAGTCTACCTACTTAGTCTGATTTAGAACTTGTTAAACATATCTATAGGAGGAGAAACACATGCAGGTAACAGATATGATTAAGAGAAAAGTGGTGGCCAACTTACCCAAGGAAAAACACATAGTTCCCTGTCAAATTATCTATATTCCTTGTCCTTTGTAGTAAAACAAGCTGTGGAAGAATAGCAACTGCTTCGAGATAAATGGAAAACGTCCATAAAACCTTCATCATGTAGTACCAAGGAGAAGCGTCAGTACCACATGATACAGCTTAAGATTAAACCAGAGTTACACCCAGATCTCAAACATGATCATAAATTGCACTCAGCACATCTTTCCATATGCAAAAGCAATCCCAAAATGGTTGAGAGTGGTCCAACTCAAGAAGACGCTTAATTTATTTACGGAGTAGACCTGCTCCATATGTCCGTTTGTTGCCAATCCAGATAATACAAGCGTATGGACATTCACGTTGAAAACCAACTCAAACAGAGAATTTAATGCCAAATATACAGTACATTTCCTTGAGCTTCACCTTTTAAGAGGACCTGCTGGACAACCAGGTTATCCACCTTCATCAATGGCCCACGGATTTGACCAAGAAATGATTGATCATGCAGGTTTCTGGGCATTGTTCATTATACAGTTTCTGGTAGGAGCTAGGCTAGATGTTAATTGGGCAAATGGAAGCAGATTCTTCCATTTAAGCCTACTGCATTTAGATGTCCAGGATCTCAGGATCATGATAATGATCCAATGCCTGCTGGTTAGGGCTCCATGCCTCCTTGTGTACAGTCAATATTCACCAGGTGAAAGTGCAAGATACATTTGAAGTTAAAATTGAGGTCACCACCATCCAAAGCTCTTAGTTTCCCTGTATTCGGAGATTTCATCTATGGAGGCACAAAAGACATTCTTTGGTGATAAGCCGGATGGCTCTTGGCATAGGCAATGATATGATACAGCCCTGACATAAGAGCCCCGACATGAACAAAACCTTTTGGACTGTGTACCAAATCCTGACGACCTAGGATAAATGTAGACTTGTATAGCATTTGGCAGCAAAAATGTATGTGCGTGCTTCATGAAAGTCTGGCACTCTCCACCATTTCCTCCATCCTGTCAGACGATTGGCTGCCTCACGAATATCCATGTTGTTTTATGCCTGACTCAAGCATTTAGGAAGAACTAATCTGTACACGGGATGTGGTTTGCAGGCATCATAAGAATCCCTAGAAGTAGAAATGGATGGTCCACTTATTAGTGATAAACTATCACTATCATTTTCCATAAGCATTCTAAAGTAATGTCTCCTTGCATAGCTGTGGAAGCACAGTTGTGGTCATGAATTGAGCCACGGTGTTAAGGCCATTATAGATTCACTGTTGGTCATTTGTACTCAGCTTATATCTAGATGCATAATGGCAACCAATTACTTTTACTGTGAAGCCCCTCGAGAACAAAATGGACATCGGGCATAATATCTGTGACGACGAAGTTAACCTCCTTCTGTTTCAATTCCAACTTGGGAACAAGTGAGCTGCAGATCTGTCCCCAGAATGGTTCCTAGCAGTTGATAGTTTGGCTTCTTATGATGGAGAAGGAAAACCATCAGATAAATCTGTGTAAGCATCCATTGACAAAGGTTAATGTGCTCCCTAAGCTGCTCAAGTATTGGTGGATAGAATAGACTCTTATGGCACTACATGACTCTAGGCCTAATTAAGATTAATACCTGTGCTATACTCTCTAACATTGATGAATATACATATTAAACAAGTTCATAGACAGATTGCTTACTATTCTTCCCAACAAACGTGAACAGAAGATGAAAAAGGGACAAACAATAACCTCAATTACTGTGAACTTCTGCCTGATGACAAGAGATAGGATGAAGGATCCTAAAACAAGGTAATGATGTTGAAATGTATCTTGATCTTTGTCATATGTTTGACGGACCACTTTATGACGCCGCATGTACCACACTATTGAAAAGGAACTGCCAAGGAATATCAACTTCATAGTAGTGTTGTATAATGATATATAGGTGGTGAACATATCAAGGTAACGTGTTAGAAAAACAAGTGCATAAAGCTCCTGTGTCTTCAATGATACTCCTGCAGTGTATGGCAAATGTGAAAACATTAGGTGTTGACAATCAAACTGCACTTCTACATAATCACACACATAATGTTCCACAAAAACTAGGGTAGCCTACTCTAGATTTCAGCCGCAGGGTAGGAGCAGTTCGCAATGGTGTCTTAACATGCATCAGAATTACATAACTGGAATGGCATGAAATGGCCATATCCTGAGAATGACGTAGGAACACTCACAAAGGATGCCCATCTTAGGGGCACCTAGAAGATGCTCGTCCATATGTTCAATGTGCAATGCCAACCATAACTAGACGGGATAACTTTAGAGAACTAAGATTTTGCAGATGATCCACCCACATGGTTTATGTCATCACTCAGTAAGCCGTAACTGGCAAGCAGGTGAGGCAAAGAGTCTCATGGTCCACAGGTTCAACCACTAGTAATGAATACTCTTGACAGACAGCCGAAGTATAAAAAAAAAACAGGAAGAGGGACCTTAATCTGCAGCAACTTGATAATGTCTGCATGCCTTTCTGCTGGTATGCTAATACTTCAGCTTCAGCAAGATCATGCCTCCAATGTTCAGTAGTACAAAAGTCAAACCACCATTTTTCTGTTATGGCTCAGTAAAATTTCAGATTCCTGACTGACATCCCAACTCCCTTTGCTGAAGAAGGAAGCTCCAGGTGTCTCTCACATGTGCAGAATGGAAAATAGGAACAGGAAAGGACCATGGAAGCAAATGTAAATGCCTATGACACATAAATAAGGAGAAATTTTGAAAGTGCTCTCTCATGTACAAAGATCTACTACGTGCAATTCTAAGGAAAACCTGGTACAACAATAATTAGCATGTATATTGAAGCTCCAAGGTCGCCATTTTTCCTCTGCTAATTTGGCAGCAATGTCCACAGCATGTTCAAGGTTTTATCTTCGTCCCAATTTAAATAATAAATATGAGCATGATAGTAATAACATCTTAATTATGACATCATGTACATAATTTTATGAACCGATATCTCAAATGCCGAGATGAAAATAACAAGCAGAAACAACATCCACTTGTAAAAAAAATGCATTGCATACCCGCACAGGATTTTATGGTGTGGATCTTCAGTAGTAAGACGACCACACTTAACAGATGTGTCATATCCCCTGCTAGCCTGAATATGTTCATCATGGAGCTCGATTACTGCTGAAAGTGAGGTTGCCTAAAATTGCTTATTGTTTAGGAGGGGAATTTGAAGCCGCGCTATTCCGCAGGGCACTGGTTGCAATACAAACCTGCTCCTTTGTTCCAGAAAGAAGGGCAGTCAGCCCGTCAACCTTTCTTGCCCTTCATCATCCACGCAAAAATGACACGATAGTGCACTTCCATTGGTCCAACCTTTGTTAAATAAAAATACACGAAGGGGGTTAGGGAATATACTAGAACATTCAGATGTAGGTCGTCTTTGGTTCCAAAAATATTAGAGCGTAATACACGCCAGGCCCCCATTACTGCATTTTTTGCTTAAAATTATCCACGCAATACTTCTGCCGCCGCTCTTATTCTGTCCTCCGCCACAGCAGACACGTGGCCATTTCCCTCTCCCGCCTTAATGTCCTTTTTTTCCCTCACGTGCCTCACTCTGCTCTTCTCCGCCATAGCCAAGTCCGACATGGTTTTTGCTGGCGGTAGCCTTGCCCTTGATGGCGTTGCTGTTGTGCTTCATTGATTCTGCTTCGCGTCCTCCTAATCTATATTTTTGAGCTCTTTTGGTTCGATTTTAGTGAAGCCTTGGGGTGCTATTCCGATTTTGGTTCGATTTTTGGAGCAAGAACTCTTCTTGCTGAGGCTATGCAATAACTTGGACCTGAAGGCGTTGTTGGTTTATCTGAATCAAGTCGGCAGTAAGCATCCGCTTCTTTATCTTTGCTGAATCTAGTCGGCGCAAGCATCCGCTTCTTTTTCGGCAGCAAGCATCCAGTTCTTTATCTTCGCTGAATCAAGTCGGCAGCAAGCATCTGCTTCTTTATCTTCGTTGAATCAAGTCGTTGCAGCAAGCATCTGCTTCTTTGGACTACTCAAGCACCCCCGAAACTACAGTAAGGTATTTCCGTTTTGTTTTTTTTTTTACCTGTATTCCTTCTTACCTTTTTTGTTTTTTGTTTTTTTTTGCCTGGAACTCATTCTACCTCTGATCAGTTTCAGAGTGAAAGGGCAACACACTCGTTTTCAAACTCTTTGCTATGGCGATCAGTTTCTTTGGACAACAAAAATTACTCTGTTCTATTCGGCAGTGAGAATGTTGCCGAAGATTTTACTGGCCCAGACTGTTTTGTTGTAGAGTCGCCCATCTTAAGCGGGAGGTTGAGCACTTTGATGGGTCCATTGGGTTAGTACTCGCTTTTCTACCAAAATTGCTAAGAATCCATGTGGGTTTGTGATTTAATGCAATCCGGTGATGGGTTTTTGTGACGTTCCCCGTAAGTATACGGGTATAAATACCGTATTATACGTGACACGTCACCGACCTACGCCCAAGAGGTACTTGTTACGTTAACATGTTACTCTAACTTGATATGTTAACATTAACATTGAACTAACACGTTAGACTTGTTACACTTAAATGGGACTTTAAGTGTGTCATTTAAGTGAGTCTAATTAATATCCTTAGCTAACATATGGGATTTCCACGTGGCCAAATC
>JAANSK020280291.1:0-11043 GCA_011763485.2 Isoetes engelmannii
TTTCCAACAAGATCAAATTCATCTAAATTGGAGTTGAAATGCACAAGTTATCCTCATTTGTGTTATTTTTTATAACACTTATTTAAACCATTGTAACTTGAAGATTCCAAGTCCATTTTAGATGATTTCACTGCTACTGGATAGGCCTCACTCTCATCTACAAGTTTTGTGATTGAAACATTTATATTTAATAGATCACAAAAACGTTATTGCCATTTGAGCTAAATACCCTGTTTCTAGGGGTATTTTTTGGAATAATTGCAAACTTGAGGGGTATATTTAGAATTTTCCCTTATATAAATGTATAGATGACTAGGTCAATCTTGAGCTTAAAGACGTTGAAGAAGTTCAAAAATAGTTGTTAGGCTCGTAGAACTATTCTCTACACGGATTCGAGTCAACTGAATCTCGACATTTGCGCACATTCTAATTTTATTCGAATGCAGTGTCGTGAGAGAATGAACAACATAGAAGTCGAGATTAGAGTCAAAATTAACTCATAGGGACTGCTAATTTGAATTTAATTAAAAGTAGACGTTATTACTATGGAGCTACGTCGGATTGGAGAAAAACGCTTGTTTTTCACTATGCGGTTCTTGCCAGGAACTAAAGCTCTTGACTACTGAAAGCCAAAACAGGATATTTGCAAGCAATATATGCCTAAGAATCAAAGGTCAAAAAGTGGGGATAAAGTAGGGTGACGATAGCTCATCTACCCACTCGCAAGGACAAACTTTTTTGTTGAGGGCTGGTTTGAGTGGGAAGTTGGTTAGGGTTCGATTTTGAAGCTGGACTGCGCTGACGCGGCAGCTGACGAGGCCTACACGTTGGAAGAAAGGCTGACGTAGTTTTCCACGTCAGCATCGAATATTGTGTTTACTGAGGGGACACCGCCGTGATGAAAGATATTTTATCGTCCGCGAAACCCAATCGGAAAGAAGTCGTCATCCGTCCCGACATCCGCAATCCGAAGAATGACGTGGCAAGATCCTGACAATCGGTTCTTTTCACCCATTTTGGCGCCGGCGCTCATACGTTATATTTTAGCGACCAGGCGTCTGTCATTTAATACGCGCGGCATTTATGAGTCATCATTTTGATTTTCAACGGCTGAATATCCTCCACGTGTTGTCATCGACAGCGTTTAGAATTTTACTCTGGTATTTTGACCAGGCGCTTGGAGAAGAGAAGGGAGGTCAAGCGCGGGGGAGGCATGGTTCCGGCGAAGGAAAAAGAAAGAAGACTAGAAGGCAGAAGACAAGACAGTGGTGATTGCGGTTATTTAACCTTGGGCCTTGCCGGATCTTCCAAATTTCATCTCCGGCTCTAGTTAAGCTTCTGCTGCATATAAATTTGACAGCATTTTTGTGCAGAGCGCAGAACCATGCCCGCCTCCAAATCTAACAATTTCTTGCCCTGTACCCAGACATTTGTTACCCACACATAAAATCTGAAGCATCTTATCATATTTAATTCTTTTGTCTCCGCGATTCTACACATTTGACTGCTCTTTGAAGATTTCTGAGCAAGAGCATTATCTTGTGGAAAGGGTTGTCTAATTCCGGTAGCAAATTGCACCTTATGAAAGCCCGATTTGAGCGATAGACTCTGCAAATTTATCAGTATAAGAGTATTATCAGTCCGATCAAAAAGCTGGGCGCTAGTAAAAAAATGGAAAGCTTGAGCAATTTGCTTAGGAACCCCATGCCTTCTAGAGCGCAGCTTTCTCAGGAAGCACTAAGTCCGACGGCTACTTTGGTTTCAAGCTTTCTGACAGATCAGGATCAAGAGGTAGACACAACATTCAGCAGTCTATTATCCGATGCAATTATCCCTTCAAACTTCTGCTCCGATTCAGAAGCAAGAGGACACATAATCCATAGCCACACAATAAGTTTTTCTGAAAGACTAGCAGCAAAGGCAGCAGAAATGGCCCAAGAAATAGGTGGCGGATATGGACAGATGAGATCAGCCCCTCCTCGTATTCCTATTCCTCGCTCTGCCTGCCTTACCATTCCGGCAGGAGTGAGCCCAACAACGCTGTTCGATTCTTCTTTTACGAGTGTTCAGGCAAGTAATCAACTGGCTAAATTTAGGGCTTATGGCACACAAACAAAGCTAATATGTATGTTCTTTCTGGATTTGTTTGTTTTACACAGTCGGATCAGCAGAGAACTGGCAATATCGATGAAGATGGCTCTTCTGGCTTTGTCTTTAAGCCGTTTCCTAAACAGGGAGGTTTCGAATCCATGTCTTCTTTTGAAAGCCTGGTAATTGTTCATCAATCCTGTTCTAAAATGCATCAGAGGTTAAGGAGTTAATGATTTTACATGGAAAACAGGCACAGTTTAACATGCCTGTAGGGGGATCGAACAACCCTAATCCGGTTCAAGAAGCAAGAACAGATCAAGATCAAGCCCAAGCCCAAGCCCAAGCTCAGGCACAAGGTCCGCTACCTTTTGTAGAAAGACCATCTGAAGATGGATATAACTGGCGAAAATATGGGCAGAAGCAAGTGAAAGGAAGCGAGTATCCAAGAAGCTATTACAAATGCACGCATGGAAGCTGTCCGGTTAGGAAAAAAGTAGAAAGATCTTACGATGGGCAGGTTACAGAGATTGTATACAAAGGTGAACATAATCACCCACGGCCAATGCTAAGCCGGAGATCCATGTCGGGCAGAGACTTATCATCAAACGGTGATATTGGTGGACAGTGGACTGGTTTAGATGGAGATTTAGAAGGCGGGCATGCTTCAGAACAGCCTTTATCTCCGTCCTTGAGCTACGACGAAGAAGGCAAGCTCTCCGGCGACGAGGATGAACCAGATTCAAAGAGAAGGTAGGTCTTTGTTTTGGTCTTTTGAATAGATACCTCCGCCATAGCCTTGTACCCTTGATGGGTTTTTAGCTTAATCCTTGCAGGTACTCTGTTGTTTTTTTTTTTTTTTTTGGGGTTTTGTTTTGTAAGGATTAGATGTGTTTTATGTAGAAAAGGAGAGGCTGCATTTAGAGAGACTGCATCTGTGCAGAGGACAATCCGAGAGCCACGAGTTGTTGTACAGACTACTAGTGATATTGAAATACTTGATGATGGCTACCGATGGCGCAAGTATGGCCAGAAAGTTGTCAAGGGCAATCCACATCCTAGGTATCATTCTATACTACATCATTTATTGTATTCAATGATTATTTTCATGCTCAAATTTCATGATCAGACTTGATTTCCAGTTTTTATTCCCAAGACACTATGCAAGTTCTATCTGTCCTGAGTTGTGCATGCATTTTGCAGGAGTTATTATAAGTGCTCCAATGTGGGATGTTCAGTCAGAAAACAAGTGGAGAGAGCCTCCAATGATCCCAAATCTGTCATTACAACTTATGAAGGAAAGCATAACCACGATGTGCCTGCTGCAAAAAACAACGGCCATGATCTCAATAATGCTTCTGCAGCTCAAAACATGAGCAGCATAAATTTGCTGACATCTTCTGGTCTAACACAAGACCAGCTCTCTCAGTTTTCAAGGTATGGAAGGCTGATGGAAGATGCAAGCTCAAGGCAAGATGCTGATGCCAATATGGTTATCAACAGAAGACAGAACTTGGACATACAAAGAGAATACAGAAAGCAGGAAGAAATGCCAATGTGTTCGAGTATAGGCACTAGCTTGGCAGGTTTTGGTGGATCATCAGGATATGGTTTGAACCCGATGAATATGAATTTATCGGGTGGTGCGGGCGGGCTGATGCAAGAGCTGGGAATCAGGCCTAAGATAGAGCAGGATGACAACGTAGTTCAATCTCTGCAGCCTTTTCTCAACTTCCATCACAACATGCCTGCAAGGCTGGTCTTAGGACCATGACATGAAAAGGCAGGCTAAGACAGCATTGTAAATGGAAAAAAAAACAAGAAGCTATGTTGCCCAGAAACCTCTGTATTAGGAGGATGTAATATATGCTGCACTGCACTGCACTACATTTCTCTTGTAAAAGCAACACAAAGGTACAGAAAAGGCGGAAATTTTGACATATTGGAGGACAGAATGACAAGGGAATATGCTTGGATTTTGGAGTAGTGGTCCCCCACTCACTGGGATTGCATATCTTCTAACATTCTATCCAACGAATTAAACTTGTCCAACACTCCACATCCAAGGATACCTCTATCCACTGCTCGATTTAGTCTTAGAAAAGCTTCTCTCTGTCCCTTGCTTTGTGGCACACTCCTCTAAAATGTTGGCCTTGTCCCAAGCACAAAGTCGCCATTATGCCTCCCCTCTTTTTTTCTAAGCTTTTCATTATGAAATTCCATATTTGATTCCCTGGTATCCACGTCTCATCCTTGACTTTTGCATCCTCGTGCTTTTAACAAGTCTTTTTGGTCCCATGTTGTTGTTCCTTTTGGGTATTGTATATTTTTGTATGTGAGTGCTTTGTTAGGTCATACCAACTTGTGTTGTTGGTTGCCTCTTTTTTTATGGTGTGTATTTTATGGTTGTTTTGGTAGTTTGGACTTGGTCCTTTTTGGTTAGATGTTAGTTGAGGTTTGAGGCTTGGTTGGGTCCACCTCATCAATTGGATCTTTTTGGATGCCATCACCAAGGGATAATATATCCATTGCGGTGCATCACAGTTGTTTGTGTGAGCACATCCACCAATAGAATTGTTCCATTACCTGTCTTCTAGAAGTGGTTGGATTTTTCACATCCAAGCTTTAACCATGCAACATTAATTCAAAACAAAAGGAGGAAGAAAAAGTCAATCACAGTCAATAACGAAGTGTTAGCATAGTTTAGTCATGGTCCACCGTCCCCAAACAAGAACTTAGTTTCAAGGTCTTGGGAAATGTTTGGTATACGTCATCTTCCATCCCTTGTGAAGTAAGCACAAAAGACAAACCAAAGACGACGTGATTCTTTGCACATTAGACAAGACAATGGCATGCCATTCTCAAACCAAATGTAACTTAAATTGACTGCATATTCTTTTGACAAAAACAAGGAGAGTAGAACCTAAGTTGACCTTTCTAATATAATTAGGTCTCATAAATAACTAAATTAGTGAATATCCTTAGAGCCTTCCCTGTTTTGGTTTCTAGTCTGAAAAGAATGACTTGGCTTATGTACACTTTGGTAGTTATAAGAACTGAATACAATTAAGGTGTGCCTAGTGGTGAATATAAACATTTGGCAAGATAGTTTATCATATTTAGCAATAAAACAATGAATCTAAGTTAGGAGTAGCCCTAAGTTTGTTGGGTTCCACTTATGCATTGATAGTTGTTTCCATAAGAGAGGAGGATATGAACATTTGTCAGAGAAGTAAATAACCAATTATGTTGACTATTCACCTTAGCCCTGTTTTCTCTGCATAAACATCCCAAACGGTTATCAATATCTGAAAGCAAACTTTTTTTTTTTTAGTTTTCACACTACATCGGCGATATTACTTCATCCTCCAACCTAACTTGGAGTTGAGATCTTACAATACCAAATATCAAAATTCTTGATGTTTAGCGGAGTATGATGGTACTATTGTGGATTTGAAAGTAGGTGTGATGCAAATCCAATCTAATCTCGGACAAACTCTGCTTGGCTACGAACTTTACAATACCAAGTATCAAAATTCTTGATATTTAGCGGAGTATGATGGTATATTGTGGCTTTGAAAGTAGCCATGATGCAAATTCAATCTAACCTCGAACAAACTCTGCTTGATTACGAACTTTGTTTCCATATGGAAAAAAACCTACATTTCTTCTTGCACCATTGCTTCCCCTTTTGGCCTCTGGTTATGTATTTCTCAAAAGGGCCACCATGCAATTCTAGTGAATGCTATAATTTGACTACAACTATGGTTTCCCATGTACATAACTTTGAATTTGTCATCAAGTGAATCATAGATTAGTCTTTCTCTTATTTGTGTTAGTCGTTACCGCCTTTGAATATGTTAAAAGGTGTTTTGTTGTCCTCCATTGAATTTATGTCAATGAGATTATGACACCTTAATTAGCAAATGCCCTAAGTCTAGAGTCGAAGCTTCATCATCTTGCCCTTCAGGACAATGTCTAGTTGTAGGACCTTAAATCGACCATTTCAAGGTCATTCAGTATTTCAGTTCATTTATTGTGATGGATGTTATCTCTGCTTTGCACCTCTTGTGTATTGGGAAGGGGGGGTAGAGACCCAAGTCTTGTAGTAGTATGATGATCCTAGTTGTAGCCTCATTAGTTCCCAACTGATTACGACCTGTGTATAAGAGCCTGCCTGGGAGAACTTGTCACATAGCAGTTGATCCATCTGGTGTGTAAGGCCTACCGGGGAACACTGTGAGCTAGGCCTAATACCAGTATGCATTGCGTGCTTGTATGGGCTGGACATCTCTTGGGAGGCGCGGCCTCCTTTGATGGGGTTCAAGTCGTGTAGGGGCAGTGGTCGCCCTCTAGCTCGCCTGCTATGGGCATGGATTTCCTGGAAGAGAGAGGTCCTTTCCTGCCTCATTGGGACTAGGGAGATGCAAGCTATGCATCCGGCAAGCTACGGTCAGGTCCAATGAGACGTCCAGTCCTCCCACGTGGGACCTTGCTCACCATCAAGGACTCCACGTCAGATGGACGGCTCTTCCTTGGTATCATGGCCAACGAAGGGGAAACTCCAGTTTCTATACGATGGGAGCATCATACACTAGCTGGGGACATCACATTTGTGAGGATGCATAGCTTGCACACATTGTCGGTGTCTTTCTTTCTATGCTTGCATATGGGTGGAGCTGAGCATGGTCGCTGACGAGGATTATTGGTCGTGTTTGTAAGAATTCATCTGTTGTTTTCTTTGTCACTTCTTCTATTTGCCTGAGTATCATGTTGAACATGGGATACCTTGAATGAAGGAAATACTAAGTGACCACATGGTGCATTACCAACAAAATATAAGGCTGAAATGCTTTCCAAGTAAGACTGCATAACTGATTATGCACACTGCATAAGGAAACATGCAGATTGATAAAATATTGATCAAAGCTGGACTCCTCTATAGCAGTTGCATATCTATTCGGGCACTAATGCATAGAGTTTCAAAACTAGAAAATGTAATGACAATGCTGCAAAATATACAATCACGGTGAAATCAGAATAGAACATGGGATACCTTGAATGAGGGAAATGCTAAGTGACCACATGATGGATGGACAAATGCTGGAGTAAAGAGGAAATAACCCTAGTCGCGTTTGGTCAAGAGTAGTATTTAATGAAGCATGGTCTAACTTGCAACTGAAGATGATTCTCTTATGTAATGTTGTCTCTTGAATACCAACATTAGTACACATCTTTGAAATAAGAATCACCACCATGTCTCCAGTGTCAAACAATTCCCACAATCGTAATGTCATTATCCTTGAGCTATATTACTTCTAAAGAATAGAATAGAATAGAATAGAATAGAATAGAATAGAATAGAATAGAATAGAATATTTTTATCGTCCACGGAGGCCTAGGACCCTTTCATACAAAGACTATATCATACCACATGAATATTAGAAGATAATGATGTCAAATAGCTAGAAGAGATCCAATTCAAGAATGGTGAAAAATACTCGGACAAGCAGAAAAATGATGGGATCCATGATATACAATCACATCATCACGCACCTAGGACATAGTAAGTGAACACTGAACTTCACTAGGAGAAGGGAAGAAAAGATGCAAACAGGTAAACAATGATGGGAATGACTACAAGTAGAATATGCTTACAGTGTTTTCAATACTTATTAGCCAAAGAGCTTGCTGCAAGTAAGATAATAATATTAGGAAGTTGCATTCGAGGTATAAATTGCATTTGTTATATACTTCATTGGGAACTCCAAACACAAAAAGGCTCTATTTTTTGTATATTTCTTTGGAAAATTTAAACCATTATTGAAAAACCCTAGCTTCTAACTCCATGGTTCAGGCAGAATAATATGTTATAGACCATGCATCTCGCCTTACTCCAAAATTCTATGCATCTTAAAAGGGCGCAAAGGGGTACATGTAGGATGCAACAATACTTGTTAGATCCATCCTAGTCAAATTCCCAAAATTATAGCAACTATGCAATGGTATTACAATGGCTATGCGAATAAATGGGGCATAGTGTCACGATTCGAAATGGTGCACAAATCCACTTATATTCTAAATAGAGGTGCACAAATCACACTCAAAGAGATGCAAGTATTAAAATATAAAATTGTATGTGCAACTATTTGATGGACCTTACCCTATTCTGGTACTCTGAAAACCCTTAACTTGGACAAGATCTGCACGTAAACCCCAGGTAGGGGGAACCTGGGTTTTACCTGTATTGTTCATTTTAGGGAACCTTGGTTCCTAGCACCACCAAGGTTCTATGCCTCCGTAGCCCCCCCCCCCCATTTAGCTAGTCGAAGCAGAAGCGACGGGCTTCCAGATTCTTCCTTCACGCCTTCCGGACTCTCTTCGGATTTTTCCACAGTTTCGAAGCAGGGCTTCCAGATGTTTCCATATTCTTCATTCACATCTAGTCGAAGCAGAGCTTTCGGACTCTTTCTTCATCTCCTGCATCAGCTCCTTAGCTTCTGGATTGCCGAGTTCTGGTCCTTAGGTTGTTGCAGACCGAGCAGAGCAGCCGGGTCATCGGCAAGGGCAGTCCAGCGACGCCATAGCCGAGCAAGGGCAGAGCAAGGGCATTCCGGTGATGCCATAGCTGATAGGTGGAGCAAGGATGGAACTTCCCCCTACCTGGGATTCACGTGCGTGAACCCACTGGCTGTCGCTAGTTTCTGAAGCAAAACAGGCAGGCGGCAGCGCCGCTCGGGGCTAACGCCCCTCTTGGCGGCGCCATTTCCCGGTTTCCCGCCGGAAACTAGCTCCGCCGCGTGGGTTCCCTAGCACATAACATTGGGTCTGGCCACATTTTGCAATTAATAAAAAATCGTTTTATCAAGCATAAAGCTTCAAATCTTTGCATACAATTCGTTCAGTCTATTGTTGAAAATGGCCAATCATCTCTTGGCTATAGAACCATAAGATTCAACAATATAACCATGTTAACTTGCGAAATACATCATGTCAATTAGCCGTGAATTGTGTTCAGTGGCCTTGTTCATCTCTTTTCTACCATTTCATCTGGATATTAATACATAGATCTGCAAGTGCATATTACATGTATTGTAACCGAATGCCCAAAATATTTTTTGATCTTCTTGTGTTACTATAATGATTACCACCACCATAACAAGTTAACTCATCTATTGGCGTATTAGTGCAGGATTGGATAACTCCATGAAGCAACTAAACCATCATAAAGCATATATGCTATTCATTTCAACTCTTACTACAGACAAACTTCAAATGTGTGTTTTACCTTCATGGTCTTCCAACCAAAATGCTGCATAAAACATTTAATTAATTCTTATTTAGGAGTATGGAGAGACAGAGTACCACATCAACATGTTGAAATTTCCAAATATTCTTCTCAGTGTAGATATTCTGCTATAAAAAGCTATCAGAAGACAAGTATATACTTAAAACTAGCTTTTCTGGATAGATACAAAAAAATGCTGAATAAATATATTGCAACAGAGGTTCCTGCTCTGATGCATTTACTAATTCCAAGAAACTATGACAAATTGACCAATAAATACACCCGTCTCACAAAAAGAATTAGTCTTTGATGCATTATCAAGAACTAAAATCATGAATTTTACCAGCTCCATTTGTATCAACAAGTTTTTCTTTAGTAAACAAAAAATTGGATGACTATTAATGAACTAAGTAAAAGTGCACATGGCATGATAATACTCTTGCAGACGATGTTCATTCTGGTGAGGTGCCCTAGTGCTTCAAAGTGATACAAAAAATGACAAGCTGAATTGACGGTAATTGGTAGTAGCTGTTTTGGAGTACACTGTTGATGAAAAGGCAATCAAGCACCTCACACATGTATAGGGAAGCTAATCTAGTACTTGTATATAGGTGGTCTTGCTTAGGGGGGTCATTTCTTCCTCTAGGTTTCTAGTTCCATAGTACAGTACATGCTTGATGTATTCTGATTTTATTCTTGAATATATAGTCCTTCGTCCTCCAAAAAAAACAAAAGTGCATTCAACGGCATATTATTCCAAATGAATTAAAGTTGTTATTGTATAATAATCAATGACAGTAACAATGAAGTCACATAAACAGAAACTTAAAATAGCTTACCTATCCATCTTCAAAAACGAACAGTGCAACCAGCTCCAAAGGTTACTATTGCGGGGACCTACTGGCTAATACTATGGATGTTCATGCTGACACACTTTCCACACGTATGTAAAGTAAAGATGAAGCATTGCAGATCGGATAGTTGGATCACAGAGGCATCTTCATCTATGTTAACTGATGCATTCCAGCATTGTATCTCTCATTGGAGCATATCCCCTTGTTTTCTTGCGGTATTAGGAAATTAAATACAAGAAAAATCCTATCTACTCATGGAATATTCCAAATGAAAGGTATGTAGGTTGATGCAGTTTCATATAGTCCACAATGGACTTGATTCAGTAATATATACTTGGAATGCAATTGCTCTAGGTGGAAGCATATTTGCGAAGTACTAAAATTGATCTCCAGCTTGAGGTTAAGTTAGGCGGTGCCTTGGTTGATACGCATGGTAAATATGGGAATTCAAGTGAAGAACGCCGACTTCACAGCTTGTTGCCAAGTATCCTCACTATGGTGAAGGTGTTCCTATTTTACAATGCTTTGAAAAGATGACCAACTATATATAAATCCTTATAAAGCAAGTATTTCTAAATTCTGATAGAACAGAAGAAGTACTAGAAATGACTCAAATTGGTCCAATAAAACATGAGAACTTCCGCAACGCCTGCCTACAATTATGATCGCATGAGATGAGATTCTTCTTTGGAGGTCCTGAAGATGCGTTGACCTTCTACTTGCATCATTCAAACACAAACTGATATATATGTGAAATAATTGGCTCAAAGTACAAATATGTCTTCGCCTTTTTTCTCCATTCACACCTACCTC
>JAANSK020280302.1:0-11043 GCA_011763485.2 Isoetes engelmannii
GAAGGGCGTGAAGGGCTGTGAAGGGCGGGCCCTTCCAGCGCCCTTCAAGCGCCCTCCTCCCCCAAGCGCCGGGAATTGGGGAATTAGGGTTCGATTGGGGAATTAGGGTTCGATGTGGTAAGAGGAGTCAGAAGAACCCAAATGAGCTAGCATGGTCCTGAGTATACGAAAAGTAAACATGAAGCCACTACGACCATACTACTCCAAACCAAAAAAGCCAGAAGAAACCAGAAGAGGACTACAACAGACTAGGGAAGAACATCGGACAATGCCTGAGGCATATCCATGCAACGCACTGGACTGAATGCATCCTAAAACCAAGACAAGAACCTACTCTAAGGAGGAACATCAGACACACCTGTATCTATGCAACCAGAAGAGCAAGGCTACTACCAACCAAAGTGAGAGGAGAAGAGGGAGATAACTCTCTAGAGAGGGTTACACTATGGCCTCTACGTGCTCCTATCCAAAAAGAAGGTCCATCACATCCAAGAGGCAGTCAAGACACTAGGGGACCTAGGACTGACTACTCAGGACGCTAGAAGGGTGTAGTATCATCATTTCCGAACCACATCGGACCCTAATGGTCCCATAGATTCCTCCCGTACAGGAGGTAAGAGGAAGTGGGACCTTCCCCCTCTGAAAAAGCCATGTCACCACCATAGAATCCCCCCATCCTGTCACCGAAAGCTGATAGGGGAGAAGAGAAGGGAGGGCAAGGGCCAATATTATTAATTTTTTATTTTCAATTTTTTATTTTCTATTTTTCATTTTTTATTTTTTGTTTTTTGTTTTTTATTATTTTTTATTTTTATTATTTTTTATTTTTATTTTTATTTTATAGCCTTAATTTGGACCATTCCTAGGCAAGTTGATGTGTGGTGGACGTGCTGGCAGTGCACCCAAGGGGCGTGCTCCGCTAAACACTATGTCTGCCACGTGAGCCTCAACCCATGCCACTTGGGCAATTTTAATGAGGGCCACTACCAAGCCAAAGGGAGGTAACATTGTGTGTACCCAATGAAGGGTTGTAGAACCCCCCACGGGAATTTTAAACACTCAATTGTGTTACCCCCCCCCCCCCCTTTTGCCTAGGGACCTTTATACCTAGATGAATGCGCAAAGAAGGGCCCCGGGGGGCCTGAAAGCAGGCCAAAAAAAGATGGAGAAAAGAAAAAGAAAAGAGGAGGGGCTGGAGGCTGCTAGTAGGTTGGGTGGGGTCCCGCCAAATATCGACCTATCTCTCAGCCTCTAATCTAAGGGCTTGCTGCATACTCTCCATTCTGGCCTGTCACCCACTAGGATACACGGATGCTGATCGAAAGGGGGGAGAGAGAGAGAGAGAGAGGAGGGGGGGGGGGGGGGGAAGCCCAAGGTAATTTCTACTAAGCCTAAAGGCAATTTACAAAACTTCTTCCATCCCTTTTATCAACTCTTTTCAGCTTTTTTCAACTTTTTCAACTTTTTTGTATTTTTTCTTTTGCTTTTTTCTTTTTTCACTCCTTTTTTTCTTTACTTTTATCATTTTTTCTTTTTTTTCTCATCTTTCTTTTTTCACTTTTTTCAGCAATTTCTCAGTATTTTTCAGTAATTTTCTTCACTTGCCTTTATTCATTTTGAGAGCCTATGGAGCTCCCAAAATACATCTTCTACAGCAACCTATACAGATTGGTGGGGCGCTTGGTCCACTTGAAGAAATCCATATGCTCATGACCAAGCAACCACCTAGCCTTTTTTCAAACTCCTGGGCACACTCACGCAAAAAGGGTGAAACGGGAGGGGGGTAGGGTCAGCTATGAAGAGAATGTGGAAAGATCAAGGATTAAAGGAGGAGAGGAGGGCCAGACTTATGGTGTGACCCACTGCCTACAGAAGCCACCAGCTTAAAACAGAAATAAAATCCCAAAGCAGGAAACTATAGAAGAAAAAGAAGAGAATCAACCAAACATATGAAGTGCATTAGACGAAAGGGGCAAAGGTTTCAATAATTCTTTTTAATTTTTCTGTAGGGGGGAAGGGAGGAGAAGGAAAGAGAGAGGGGAGTCTGTTCCAGCTATACAAACGCGCAGCAACCATGTTAGTGCAAACAAAAAAGGTTAGAGAACAATCAAATGAAGAGAATTAACTATACAAGAGCAACACAAAAAGGAGGCAAAGGCCTTCATAAAAAAAAAGCAGCAAGAATACACCCGAAAGAGAAAAAACCTTAAAGCAAAAAATAGCAGACCTGATCAGACCAGAAGAGTCCCAGGCATGAAGAGGACGGGAAGAGGAACTGTATAAAGCAACCTTCTAGCACAGATCAATGCCTCGAAAAACTCTAAAGAGCAGGCGCTTCTGCAAATCTATAAGAGCAGCCTATGCAAAGAGGACTAGAAAGACTAAAAAGACTGAAGGCCTAGGCAGAGACCTCTATAAATATAAGGCAAAAACTGACTCGCATGCATCTAAACATAGGAGGACTGACATGCAGAGACATGCAGGGCCAGGTGAAATCATGCAGCATGCATCATGCATCGGGATCAAAACTGTACACAAGGGACACGTGGCTGCAGATGCGGGGCTTCGTACCTCCAGCATCCCCACAGATAGAGATTACAAAAATTTCCCAAATGGGCTAAGCAGGGTTTGCTCCACTCTGTTTTGCTCTGTTTCTCTTAGTCGGCCGGCCTCTTGAGCGCCCTTCCTTCTTTCAAGAGGGAGTGCATCCAGATCTGTTACCATTCAAACGGTAGGCATCCCTGTAGATACCCCCAGAGTTCAGTGGCTCTATGGTTTGCAGGGTTCTGCCATGGGAGGTAAGCTCTGCTCATATATTCTCATCCTTGAACTCACTCTTTTATTTTGTCTGAACTCTGAGGCGTTGGGTTCTCATCCTATGAACCAGGTTGGGGGCGCCCATCTCCAGGCAGGCTCCGGCTCTATTTCTGTTACAAAGGTGGGGCTCCATATTGTTGTCCATTTGAGTGCCTCCTCCTCTATTAAGTCTCTGTTACCATTTTTTGCTAGGATCCATTGATGCTGTGCAGCTAGAGCTGCAACTATGTTGGTCCACATTTCGACCAATAAGAGGTTTAGAGAGTAATCCCGTTCTTCAAACAATTTGACTGTGTATTTCCTCCAAATGCTCCAGACAGTGTATGCACGTATTATGTTCCAAACTTCCTGTATTTCGGGCATCCCTTTTAACTGATATGGGCCATCTGTTACTATGTTCACTGGGGGGTTAATTCCTTCCCACATCCAGGCTGCTGGGGCTTGTTCATAAGGTGTGTCATCCTCGACTATGCCTGTTAGCACCATGTGCCAGGTGAATTTGCTAACCTCATTCAATATTGTAAGTTTGTGGAGTAGCATGATGGCCTTTTTCCAGATGGTTACTGCTAATGGGCAAGACCAAAATACATGCTTCTGTGATGCCGGTGTGTGGCACCAGTTACAGTCAAAATAGCCTGGGGGGTTGCCTCTTACAAATCTTTGGGGGATTGCACTCAGGTTCCCCAGCAGCCATAGCAAGTATTTAACCTTTGCTTGGCAAGGTGAGCTCCAAATGAGCTTGATCATCTGTTTCCTCTTTAATAGTTCCTGAATGCCCCACTCGTTTGCTTTAGTAAAGAGTTTGGATACCTCATTTTCTGCAGTGGCCAGCATTATTCTGCCGATTTTGGGCGTGTAAGCAAAAAAGTCGTATTGATCCACTTCACCAAACTTCCAGTACCACTGCCTTGGGTCCCAGTCCAGGCTTTTTGATGAGCAGTTTCTAAAGATCTGTAAGTTGATGTGCTGCCCTTTCCTTATAAGGGGGTCTGTGTGCATACTTTTGCCCTGGAGGTCTATTACTCTAATTTTTTCAGTGTTCAATACTGCAGGCAGTTCCTCCATTTCGGGGGATATTCTCTGCTGAATGGTGCCTTCGTCACTGGCCGTGAGCTTAAATCCCTTGTTCTCAGCCGGGTCAGGTATGTACCATACATTTTTACTGTTATCTGCATCAGCATTTGTGGAACAATTCCATCTTTCAAAAAGAGTTGCATTTTGAAATGCTATTTCTAACCACCCTTCCTTAACTGCATGCATAAGAATTTCAACATCATTTAAGATTCTTTTCCTCGGGCATGGTCCCAAAAGCTGAGTCATTCTTAGCAATGTCTCCCCTCTAGTGGGCATTATAATCTTGTCTAGATCTTCAACTAGTCTTATGCCTTTTCCATGCAGCCACCTCCACCCTACCTTGTATTGGTCCTCCCCCAAGGTTTGACCCCTGAACTTTATTCTGGGATTGTGATATAGCAGTTGTTTGTTGAATTTATCCGCTGTAACTTGCTCACTTTCAATTAGATGGCTCCTGAAGGTTTTCCAGTGATTGAAGAGGCCCTTTGAGAATCCTTGAAGACCTTTGGCCTTGAGGGGGCATGAGGCATATATCCATAGCGGGTCTTGCCCCCAGCTTACCCCTTTTTTTCTATCTGGCTTGGTTTTTAGCAGCATATGCCTTAGCAGTATCTTCCACGGCTGCTTACCTGGTGAGAATGCCCTTATGAACAGCTTGAAAACTAGGGCTTTAGCTTGTTTTGAGGGGTCTATGAGCCCCAGACCACCTGCCTTCCTGGGAAGAATAATATTAGCCCAACCTACTTTCGAAGCTGGGTTTATGTCCTCTCTCTTACCCCTCCACAGGTAGATTCTGATGCACCTCGTTATTTCCTTGAGAAAGCTTTCCTTTACAATCCAGCCACTTGTTAAGTACCATAGGGCTCCTAAAATGATGCTGTTTATGACTGTCACCCTTGCTGGCAGAGAGAGGCCTTTAGATGCCCATTTTGCAAGGTGATTTTTAATTAGGGCGACCATATGCCCTTCTTGGTCTGTGTTGTTGAGGTCAGGTCCCACTTGGAAGCCCAGATAACGAACTGTCTCGTGTCTTTGCAGCCATTTAAACCCCATGTTAGCTCCCCATGTAGGAACCTGTTTCTCTGAGACCCATATTCCATATGATTTCCCCCAATTAATGGCCGAGCCTGCTGCCAGGCAGAATGTATTCAAGCAGGCACCCATTGCTTCTAGGTTTTCATCCGTGCCTTTGACAAAGAGTGTTGTGTCGTCTGCAAATTCTGCATCCCTCAGCTCTAGCTCGTGGTTTCTAAGATCTATAATATGTTCATCCTCTTGTGGGAGCAAAAGTCCCTCAGGACCATCATTGCTGGCCAGATAGTATCCAAGTGCTTCAGACATAAGCACAAATAGCGCAGGAGCTAGGGGGCACCCCTGCCTCACAGATCTCTGTAGGTGTATGGGATCTCCCAAACATCCATTCACTATGGTTCTGCTTGTTGTGCCCCTATACAACATGGATGACATTGAAATGAAAGCGTTAGAAATGCCCAATTTACTCATTACCTCTTCCATGAAGGTCCAGTCCGTCCTGTCATACACTTTTTCGAAGTCAAGGAGCACTATTGCCAGATCTTTTTTTGACTCCATGGCCCATTCCTGAGCCAGCCTCAGAGTTGCCACATTCTCAAAGATTAGCCTTCCCTTAACAAAGCCTGTTTGAGTGCTTTTTACCACCGAGGGCAGAATGCATCTTAACCTGATAGATAGGGCTTTTGCTATGATTTTGTAAACTGTACTGAGCATAGAAATTGGTCTCCAGTTGGCCAGATCTGTAAGGTCCCCTCTTTTTGGGATCAATGTGATACATCCCTCTAAGAACTCCTGTTCCCATTGGCCATTAGCAATTGCAGTTTCCCATGATTGTAATATAACTGGTCCGAGCCACTCCCAATTTGTCAAGTAAAAAGATGGAGGCAGGCCATCCAATCCTGGGGTCTTTTCTTCATTTATTTCTTTAAGTGCCTCTTTTAGTTCCTCCACTGTGAAGGGTTTATCCAGTTCAGTATTCATTTCTTCTTTCACAATGGTTGGCACCTTATCTAGTATTTTGTCAATGGCCTCCCTTCTGCTGTTGTCCATTGGGATTGCCTCAAACACTTTTTTGTAGTACTCTGTGACCAGAATCTGGATTTCATCCTGCTTTGTTATGAGGTTCATATTTTGATCCTTCAATCCCAGGATGGGTGGCGAGGACACCTTGCCTTTCAATGCTACATAGTGGGCGTGGGTAAGCTTCCTCTCATTTAGGAGCCAAGCTACATTGCTTCTCTCAAAGTAACTTATAATTCTTTCTCTTTCCACCCTATCTATATCTTCTTTGAGTCTGGTTATCTGCCCCCTAGCCCATAGATTGTCAGGTTGTCTCTCTACAAGTGTGGTGGCTGCATTCAAGTTGCTCCTCAATGCTTTAGTTTTTCCAAAGAGCTTGTTCTTTAAATCCTTTTGCATTTGTCTCCCTTTTTCTGAGGCTGTTTGTAGCAGTGCAGCCAGTCCCTGATCTGTGTTGGCAATCCAACTTTCCTCCACAAAGGCCCTGAGCTCCAAATCAGCTGCCACAGTTTGTATTATAGCTGCTTGTCTTTTTTGACCTTCAGCATTGCCAAGCCTACTTTGGTATATGATTGGTCTGTGATCCGAGAAGCTCTGATATCCAAGTTTGAGTTGCAAGCCACCTCCTTTACTCAAGAACCATTCAGAGGCATATATCCTATCCAGTCTCTCTTGTATTGGCAGTGCATCTGAAACCCATGTGAAGGCTGGGTGGTGAGCTGCAAAGGCCTCATGAAGATAACAATCTGAAAGCCCATGGTCAAATGTGAGTTCAAGCCAAATATCTTTTTCCTCTTCTGTGACTTGTAGATCATTGCTGCCCCCTGATCTATCCTGAAGATCCTCCAGCATATTGAAATCACCTATTAGCATCAGGCCCTGCAGATCCAGGGGTATCAGGGGGAGTATGTTTTCCCACATAAATGCTCTTTGGTTGGGATGGTTGGGGGCATAAACATTCAAGAATCCCAATTTGTCATGTCCATGCTTCAATGTGAGCAAATGAGCCCTACCTGGGTACAGAATCTGGTGGCTCAGGATGAGTGATTCCCACTTAGGCCCAATCACCATGATTGTTCCCCCTCCTGCTCTTACATCAGCAATTGTGGCAGGGTTCCAGAAGTGCTTGCCAGGTGCAATTTTCCTCCTTTCATGCATGTCCAAAATTTTTGTTTCCTATACTGCAATAAGGTCAAGTGGTCCTGTATCTGCTTGAATTTCTCTCAGGTGCAGCTTGAGCCTGTCAACTTTGGTAACTCTAGTGTCTCTTGTGCTCATGCCCTGCACGTTCCATGAAAGTATTTTGAGAGTAGTCATTCAGGTACAATTTTCCCTTTACTTCTAAGGGTTTCAGAGTCGAACCAGCTCATGGCTGCATTTGGTTTTCCCATTGAGCTTCTGGTGCCTGTAAGAACTAAAACATCACCATAATCTTTGCTGCTTATTTGGAATGAATCTTTTGTCCACAGAGCCTGGCTGCTGATTATGTTCCTATAGACTTTTTCCCTTTCCTGCACATCCACTGGCAGCCTCATTGTGGGGAACTCACTTGTTTGCTTGTAGGCTAGCCAATGCTTTTTGCCATTTGTGCTGTTTTCATGAGCAATTGCTATTTTGTATCTTCTGTGAGCGGCCTCTTGCTCAGGGGTGTTTCCCTTTTTTTCCAGAGATGTAGGCATTGTGTTTAATTCCTTGTTGATCTCTGCAGTAACATTCTCTTGGCTCCTGTTCCAGTTGAACACATGTTTCGGGAAATCCACCCCCTCAGGGAGATTGGCTGTTGCCCATGATAATCTTCCTGTTGGTTTGCTGCAACTGGTGTCAGCTACTTCCATCTTCTTATTGATATTCCATTGAAGTGCTGTCAGACTTGCTGGGGAGCACATCCAGATATTACTTGCTTTTACTTGTTGCTCTTCTCTTGCAGGAACTACTGAAGTCTCCCCCACTTGAGGTGCAGGATTTTTACTTGCTTTTTTCCCCAGGTCAATTACAATTTCCAAAGCTTCAGTGTGCTCATTAGCAGATTTATCTTTTGCAGTGTTGTCAATTGCTACTGATTCTTTTTGCTTAGGCTCAGGTCCACCTATCTGTGTGGTGCAGATTGTGCCTTGGGTGTTAGGTGCTCCAACAACCCCCAAGCTCAACAAGTCTGCTTTGAAATCTGGCTCATGGGTGACTTTTTGCTTGCCTTTGTCCTCAAGGTTGAGTTGCACTTCTAAATTGGTCTGAACTTTCTTTCTGACCCACTGTTTAGTGATTCTAGGTTTCCTTTTGGTCTGCTGATAGGTCTCAACGTTCCCTTGGTTCTCTTGTATGACCACTCCTGTTGTTGCTTTTTCAGGGGTTGCAAACATTTGCTCTGCCCTTCTTTTTGCAGGTGTGAGTCCTATGTCATTCCTTTCCCACTTGTTCCTGTTGATCCTCTCCTGTGAGTCCCACTTTTCTTTTAACACTGGGCAATCCCTCTTCCAGTGTCCATCCCCCTTGCAGTAGTGGCAGACTATACCTGAACTTATGACTTCAATATGTATTGCACTTCCTGCTACCATCATGAGAGGGGGAATTTTACTTGGGTGATCTACCAGCATGGTCACTTTTGCTTTTCCCCTAATGCCAACATCCCCTATGTTGTTAAGACCAGAGAGCACCTCTCCAAATCTGCTGACTGCTTTTGTCATGATGCTTGGGATGCGTAGTTCTCCAGGTATGTTAGAGAGTAGGATTTGAACTTCCAGTTTATTTTCTAACATAGCTTCTCCTTTGTCCCTATTGAATTTTGCAACCCATGGCAGCATTGTGGCCCTATTTCCTTTTTCATCTGTTAATCTTTTTTTCTTCAAGAGCCCTTCCACAGCTTTGCTATCACTTAACACTATTTCAAACCATGAATCACACAATGTAGAGCACCTTACCCCTGTTACGGTTGTCATATGTGAGTTGAACCACCTTAGGACTTCATCTGCTGCAAGCCAGGGGTTGCTGTGCTTCAAGATAATAGCTGTGTTTTTTAGCTTGGCCTCCTCCATCTTGATTTTTTCCAGATCCTCAGCATTGAACTCCGTGTCCATGTCCCTGTTCAGATCATCTTGGCTCTTCTGAGTTTGCTCATTATTAGTTTCTGCATTGGAATTCTGTTGGGGCACACTTTGAGGGGCATTACTAGGGCCTGCATCCTGCTGTTGAATCTCTTGTGTCTCAGGTATTGCTTGTGCCTTTCCCTTATCTTTTTTGATGGTGTCCTGTGGTGTCTGCTCATCAGTTGTTTTTGCAGCTTCCATGGGGACTTGAATTGGGACTTCCATGGGGATGGTCTGCTCAGCATCTCTTTCTTTTGTATTTAGGACCACCAGCGCCAAGTTCCCTGCTTCTACAGCTGTACCCTCATCTTGGGTTGACAATGTTTGCTCATCTCTTCTTACAACAATTACATTGTTTGGCTGAGTGACCTCCCTGTTTGTGGCTCGAGATTTGGCTTTTTTCAGCTCATCATATGACACATTGTAAGCTTTTAATTGATCCTCATATCTCTTTCTTCTAATTCCTTTGGGTCTGATGTTTCTTCTGACCTTCCCTTTCAATTTCCTCTTTTTATCCCTTTCAGTTTCAAGGATGAGCACTGGTTCTGCAACTAGCTCCTCTTCCGAAGGGCTAGAGGTCGTCTGGCTCCCCTCGGAGGTCGTCTTGCTCAAATCCTCTTCCACTTTGTAGCTGGAGTCGGGCTCTGCCCCTGTGCTTTCATCTGCCAAGGGGTTGTCTTCAGTCTCTTCTATCACCAGGGGAGTGTCGTCTTGCTGAGCTTTGATTCTCTTCTTCTCCCTTCTGGTTAGATAGGTTCTAGCTCGGCCTGAGGCCCCATTTTTTTCTATTTGAAGTGCTGGGCTTCTGATTCTTCTCTTTTTTTTCCCCCTTTCTGCAGGAGCGGGCTCTGCCACAGCAGTTCCTCTTTTACTCTTGCCTTTGTTTCTTGGAGAGGATCTAGTAGCCCTTGTGCGTTGGGGCTCTTCTTCCCAGTTTTGTCCCTTCTCCTCTTCTTCTGCATTTTTCCTTTTTTCCAAGGCTTTAGCATGCTTGCATGCTTGTTTTTCCATCGCCATGAGTTTCGCAGGATTCAGCATTGTTGTTCAGTCTTTGCGTTTGGACCAATGTCCAGCCCGGCTTGATTTTTCTTTTCTGTCTCCCCCTAAAACACAAGATGTGCTGGAGGTTTGCCCAATATTCTTCCCTCAACCAAAGGTCCACAGACAGCGTGGTTCTGCACTAAGTCCGGGCAGAGATCCCAGATTAGTATGGGGGTTTAGCACGAAACCCCTAGCGGCTGGAATCAGACTGTAGCCCTGATCCTACCGCAGCAATTTTTGCATATCCAAGGCACAATGCACTTCTGCTTTTAATCCGGGCAGAGTTCACGGATTAAGAAGGGGGTTTAGTTGGTTTTGGAACTTCAACGCTCTGTCTTCCACAGATCTCTAAACCCCTCGAATCCGGCTTCAAAATGTAGCCCTGATTCTTTCGCAGCTCTATTGCTCAACCAAATCACTCCAAACAAGCACCAACTGCAACTTTTCGATCACAGGCACTCTTCTATAGCTGTTGATGCTCTGTTTTAGGTTGAACCTATCACCCCTCGAGGCCGGGCTCAAAATGACGCTAATTTCGTCCCGAATCACTTCAAACTCCCCAAATCAATCCAAGGCAACTCCGAATCAAGCAAAACAAAGCAGGGATCAGATGGACGGAACTGGAAGGTGCTTGACGGGGGCGGGAAAGGGTGAGTGATGGCTTGCCAGTCGCACGAAAAGTGGCAGGCGGGTACAGCTGGGCTGTGGCAGGGATAGCGTGGCAAGGGGCGAGTGGCCAACGGAAGCCACCCGTACAATGGGGGGAGCCCCCCCACGTATGGAGCCCTTCAAGCCTGACTGCCTGACGGGCGAGGGGGGGAGAAGAAGGGGGGAATGAAGGGCACGGAGGGGAGGGCGCAGGCGCTAGCGCCTTGGAGGAAGGAGGAGCAAGCCATGGAATTGGGGGAATTAGGGTTCGATTCCGGAGAGGGAGCCTGAGAGACGGCTACCACATCCAAGGAAGGCAGCAGGCGCGCAA
>JAANSK020280313.1:0-11043 GCA_011763485.2 Isoetes engelmannii
CCTGGCCAGACCAAGTTCGCCGAAACCTCTGCACAATTCAAAGCCATTTAAACAAAGATTCTACAAAGATTCCCCTAGATTTTCAAAGATTATCTTAAGATTCCCGTAGATTCCCCAAGATTTTGCAGAGATTCCCTTAGATTCCCAAAGATCCCATGAAGTTTCTCAAGGTCCTATAAAGAGTTCATAAGATTTTGCTGAGATTCCATTAGATTCCCAAAGATTCTCAAAGATCCTTTGAGATTCTCCTAGATTCCTTAAGATTCTATTGAGATTCCCCTAGATTCCCAAAGATTATGCCAAGATTCCTCTAGATTTGCCAGGATTTTATTGAGATTCCCATGATACCCCAAGATTCCGCTAAGATTCCATTAGATTCACCAAGATTGTATGTACGTGCTCCTAGATTCCCTTAGATTCTACGAAGATTACCCCAAATTACCCAAGATTCCATCAAGATTTTGCTAGATTCTCGAAGTTGCTATGAAGATTCCCCTAGATTCCTTAAGATTCTTGCAAGATTTACATAGATTCCCCAAGATTCCCTGTAGTTTGGATCATTGCATACTGCAAAATTCTAAGATTCCAATAAGATTCTTAGCATTTGATCCCATTGGCTCCAACTGCACTGGAACCCTACCAGTACACCACTCATTGGAAAGCTCTCGACGAGGATCTAAATTGAAGTTTCCTATGAAGCTTCGTAATAAGTATGGTGCCACCTCATTACCTTTTTAATAAATAAGGGTGATACTTCACCACCTTTATAATTAATAATTAATTAATAAAGGTGACACCTCACCTCTTTTAATATACATAGTAATTTAATTAAGAAAATTGAATGGCCAGGATTTATCCTCCCCCTTTTGATCCAACGGCCCAGATTTCCTGCACCAAGGGGGCTGCTTGGGGTGGCAAAATAAAATAAGGGGGCTGCTGGTAAATTGAGGTGGCTTCACCTGAACCGTCCATTGTCCCACCCCTTTTGATCCAACGGTCGAGATTTTCTACACCCTAAGGGGGCTGCTTGGGGTGGCAAATTGAGGTGGCGTCACCTGAGCCGTTCATTTGATCCAACGGCTTAGATCAAAAGCCCCAAAGCATAAACGTGGCAAAATATAGGCCATGGATGGACCACTTTCAACGGCCTAGATCATGACACCTCAGCGTCTATCCACAAGGGGGAAGCTTAAGTAATTATATATATATGATGGATATACAACAATTTAGCGCTGGCGGAGCCGGCGCCCTATTAGAGTAAAATGCAAGTTCGAGATATTCCAAAACATTCTATTTTGAGTTCTTGCAAAGTTTTTAAAAACTTTGTTTTTCTAGATTGAGGTGCTTACCATAAGGTGCTTATATATAAGCACCAACATTCTAGAACGTTTTATTTTGAGTTTTTACAAAGTCTCAAAAAAACTTTCTATTTTTAGAATGAGGTGTTGATTGAGGTGCTTATCCATGAGCTTGGAGCACCTAAAACATTCTAAACATTCTATTTTCAGTTTTTGCAAAGTTTCTCAAAACATTCTATTTTTAGATTGAGGTGCTTAGTGAGGTGCTTATTCATGAGCATTGAGCATCTAGAACTTTGTAGACCATTCTGAAACATTCTATTTTGGGTTTTTACAGAGTTTGAAAAAAACTTTTCATTTTTAGATTGACGTGCTTATCCATGATATTCCAGGACATTCTAGAACTATCTAGAGCATTCTCGACTGAATAAAGCTAATTCATTTCTTATGGAACATTCTAAGACATTCTACTTTGAGATTTCGCAAAGTTTCTCAAAACTTTATATTTTTAGATTGAGGTGCTTGTTGAGGTGCTTATCCATGATCATTGAGCATCTAGAACATTCTAGACCATTCCGAAACATTCTATTTTGAGTTTTTACAGAGTTTGAAAAAACTTTCTATTTTTAAATTGACGTGCTTATCCATGACACTCCAGGACATTCTAGAAGTATCTAGAGCATTCTCGACTAAATAAAGCTAATTCATTGCTTATGGAACACTCTAAGACATTCTATTTTGAGATTTTATAAAGTTTCTCAAAAACTTTCTATTTTAGATTGAGATGCTTATTGAGGTGCTTATCCATAAGCATTGAGCATCTAGAACATTCTAGACCATTCTAAAACATTCTATTTTGGGTTTTTACAGAGTTTAGAAAAAGCTTTCTATTTTTAGATTGAGGTGCTTATCCATAAAATTCTAGAACATTCTAGAACTATTTAGAGCTATCTAGAACACCTAGAACTTTCTAGATATATCTACAACATGCTAAAACATCCTAGAACACTTTAGAACCTTCTAGAGAAATTCGAAGCTGGAAAATGTTTCCCCGGTTCCAAAAGTCAATTTTTGGAATTGGTAACGCTTTTTGGAATTTGTTATGCCCTAGCTAGTAATTTTATATATAGAAGGAAAATAAGTCATATTTTACAGTAATATATGAACAATTTTATAATTACGAAAGGAGGAAGAAGTAATTGAAAAGGGCCGAAATTTCGAGGTGGTGAAAATTTCGTGGCCCAATATGGGGAGGGGGGGTGTACCAATAGTGGACCACTTAAGAATTATGAACAAGAAAATATTGAAAAATAAACTAATTTATCATTAAAATGCATAGCTTAAAAGCTCTTGGTATGAGGTATTCCATATATTTTTCTTGAAAAAATCGGGTAAATATAGCCCACGAAATCTTCACATGAAATGGGCCTATCTAAAAATAGCATAGATCATCCAAATACCCTAATGTGGATCAACATTGGATGATTGAGATTGAACCCTTTTTTGTTACCCACTTAAATCAATGGTTGAGATTAAGATAAAAAAATTGTGTTAAGCCCCTATTGGCAAAGTTGATCCGTTTTACCATGATCCACTATTGGGCCATGGTCCACTATTGGTGACCCTCCCCTATATAGACAAAAGTTATTTACCCCACGTTCAACCACGATCGCATTTTTTAAAGTACCCACGACTCACGACGAATTCCAGAATGATAATGACGGGACATGCTTGCCACTTTAGTACATGGCATGCTGGTAGACAAAAGCCAGGCAAATCCGAAGTAATCAAAGCGGTTTTTGGACAGATTCCCGATCATTAAATGACAGAATAAACTAAAAAACACCCAAAAAATAAAAAAAAAAAAAAAAAAAAAAAAACAACTTAAGATAGACAGTGTCAACTAAAGTCAACCAAATCTAATCCAGATGTGTTGAGACCAATTAAACGACTTTGCAAATTCAAATAACAAGAACGTGGAAGAACCACCTAAATTCCTGTCAATATTAGTTTAATCAATAAGCCACAAAAATACCATTACTAAACAAAATAAGAGTACTAGGATTGCAACTGAAACCAGGAGTACATAATTTGAATGGAACAACAGTACATTGAATGCAGAAAGCACTTGTTTTGTTACGAACCCATCATTCACATGGAAAAGAGTGAATGCACATTGAGAAGAGTGCTCTCATATTAGGACTCATGGCAGCAACTTCACATAGACTTCATATTTCTCTTTGCAAGCTCCCTGGCTACTTAAGCAACTCTCAAATCCCACACAGAACAGTTCTCAGTCACAGCATGCGATCTAGGAGAAAGAAACAAGAGGATACGCAAGCTCCTCCATATATACAAGCCCGTAAGCGCCTGCTAAGTCGGCTTTGAAAACCAATATCAGCTCCATAACTTAGCCACACCCACTGGGCTTTGCGGATACTCGCTTCAGAAATTCATAGGTAATGATCATAGTAGTTGCAGACAAGGACATGCCTGCCCATCTTGGACCTAAACCCTTATAACATGCCTTCCAACCTCCTTCAGTTACCAACACTTTAAGGGTCTGCATAATAGTAGGTCTGTTGCCATCAAGAACCTGTAACCTAGTTTTAATAGTGTCCAGAGGAGTGGTAAACAAGGCAGCAACACCACCAGCACAAACTGCACTAAATCCCTGCACTCCAATCATCAGTCCCCAATTTGGAGTAAACTCGTAAGTGTTGTTAGCACCCAAATATCCCAAATTCCACCATAAGGAACGTTGAGTCATACAATAAGATGCCCACCATAGGGCATTGGATGGTGCGTAAGTGATTATCGACATTCCAAATCCGCGATAAAGTCCCCTCAACCCATCTGCTCTTAGTATCTGCTTGAATGCATCCACCCCGCCTTTGTATCTAGAGACATCATCTCTATTTGCACCCTGCACCATAAGCCTTTGGCTAATCACATCCACGGGAGTCCATACAGTCTGTGCCGCCACTGCAGCATTCAACCCGGCAAGCGCATTTGCAACTGTTGCAGTGGCAGGTTCTGAAAGACCAAGCCGCGAGGCTTGCGGAGCCACTACACACTTTGTGATTTCTAATGTGCTCATATAAAAAGCTCGAGCCGGAATGGTTCCCAGCAATGATGTGCCAAATCCTTTATAAAGGCCACGAATTCCCTCCCGTTGAAGAATCTCTTTTGCCAAACTAATAGATGCCCTGCGCTCTGCCAACACCTGCTGTTGTGTTTTCAAAACAAATACAGGGTATAGCATTGCAGACACGCCTGAGAACAGACCAGCTCCAATAACAAAGAACTTGGATTTATCCAACATATGCCAATTAATATCAGCTGGGAGACGAATCTCCGCCTCCTGTTGGGAAGATGCTCTGAAAATCATCTTTCAAGGGACTTTAAAAGTATTCTAAGCACTTTCACCCAAACTTCTACAGAGACTACACCAGAAACAGCCCCTGCTTCTATATACAGTTATAAATCACAACCTTCAATATAGGGCAAATATGTACATATGATACAATGGAAGCAAAAAGGGTTTAGGTTTTCCTTACAACCCTAAAACAGCTTCAATATGAGTACAAGCTCCGAAATAATGCCAAACAAATGCACCAGAAAGCGGTACAGAAGAAAAAAAACCTAGAATGAAATGGCAGTTATTTACTTGTGAAAAACTCTCTACCATGTTGAAGGGAAAGTTTGCGGCGGCTACTGAGCTGCATAAGCAAATTCATGAGGCCGCCGAGGGGGACTCTGATCATGTGGATTCGCCAAGCCGGAGGAGCCAAGCACGAAAAACGATCTGGAAAGCACACCTGTTCCTCCTCCTTCATGGATCAGGGCATCATGGCTCTGATTCGGACGACCGTCAAGAATAGAATAGCAAGGGAAAAAATTTGCATATATATACAAGGCTCCTCAGGCGTCCGTACGTCGCCCCAAATCGCTGACGTGGCTCTCCCGATGCCGCTGTAAAGTAACCGCTGTCATATCCTGCCCGTCCATTTTGAAGTTCTGTCGTGGAATATTTCTGTACGGCACCGGCCTTTGGACCTATGAAGGGTTTTCTGTCCCGGAATTTTGACTACGTGGCTTTTTGTCACGTGAATGTCTACCTACTACACATCTTACCCCTTTCCATTGGAGAGCCGTGGCGGGCGGTCCTCTGTGGCGAATGCGGATACGGTTTAACACCCGAACATATTCCCAAAATGCTGGATCATTCCTTGTATATATTAGGCCTCCCCATTCTTTTCTTGGATTATACTTATACTTATCACACATCACATGATGACACCCATGATCCACATGGTCGCTCGTATCCTCGTCATTCAATATAATACTCTCGGATCACTGTGCCTCCTGCCACATAAAACGTCTGCCTTCAATTTCACTCTGGACCCAGAAAATCCCCTTCCCAGCAGACGCCAAGTTATCCTTCCTGTCAGATCCATGCAGATTATCTTACCAATCCCAGCCAAAATATACCTTGAGTAGCTTTCTCGGTCAGTAAAGCACTACCAACTACTCTTGAGAAGGAAAGCATTTAGAAACCTGAACCTCTCACTTTTTTACCAATGGATAAAGTGTTGTACAATTTAAATTACAAAATTGTTTATGTGGCAACTTGAGTTTATGGATAAGGTTGTTGTAGGCCATTCACCTCCATTATCCTCGTATATTTGTAGCTTAAAAAACAATTGTTGTCGTTTTCATCATGTGACCATCTTCCTTGGAGGATACAATTTCAAAGTCTCTTATATCATATGGTAATATTATACTTAAAAGGGCGCGGGATACCTTTACCCTAGATTGGGTGATCTCGGAGCTATTTTTCTCGGGGATCTTGGATGTCGGGATCCCCTGGAGCATGTGATCCCGGAGGATGGATTCCTCCTTACTGCGCAGTTTTTTTGCAAAAAAACAAACCCTTATAAATGAAACTAGAGGTTTTTTCCGATGGGATTTTTCCTCCGATTCTCCACGGAATGGAGTGGGATCTGTTCGGGGGTGGTCGAGATGCCCTAGATCAGAGGCGTAGGTAGAGCCAATGGAGGAGCTAGGGCGAGCGCCACTGCTATGGAAGAGCACGAATCCACCAAAAAATAGGGGCAAAACTGCGCAGTTAAGGGGGGGGGGATCTCGAAGGAGGGGATCTCGCGCCGGGATCCCCGACGACGGGATCCCATTTGGTGATTCCGGAGGAGGGGACCACCCAATCCAGGGTAACACTATCCATCACCCTTAAAGAGTGGGGGAGTATTTCATAAAGTCATAATATATGTGCCCCCCTGAAGAAGCTCATGGGATATTTGTTAATACTAATCTTCTTTATTTCCATATTGCCAAGCTTATTCATAGGGAAGCAATCAAGGTTGTTTTTCACGGTATATGATAAGAGAAAAAATAAAAATTCGTGCCCTTTTTAAAAGAAGAGGAAGTAGGTGCCAATTGTTTTTATACGCAATGACGTGTAAAACATGCAGGACTAGGACTGATGCAAAGCAAGCTTTCAATGAGGTGCTAGAAAGAAAGGTCAAATTCTAAAATACAAAATCAGAAGAGCACCCACATGGCTAGGACATGCAAATTCAGCACAAGTACCGACAGTAAAATCTGCGCATCTTATTGATGGGTCTGTAAACCCCAAATGTGCAATGCATTATGGGGACGTGTTAATGGAAGATCACCGACAGCTCATCGAGACCATTTTTCTTTCTCACCATCCCAAGCTAGACCAAATTTGTTTGTTCTGCTTTGAAGTCCACTCCCAAAGTAGAGACTATAGAACTAGTCCCAAAGGTGGTATGGTTGAGCCATAGACCATGATGAAACAACGGAATAAAGTTGCAGAGCGTAGAGTCTCATGTCATCCTTTGTAACCATTTTTTGAAAGCATTATGTAACAACTATATATTCACAGGATTGGCACAGAGTTAAGCTAGAAAATAGGAAAAATTCCAAATGTACCCCTCAAGTTTGCCAATATTTCAAAAAATACCCCTAGAAATAGGGTATTTGGCTCAAATGGCAATAACATTTTTGTGATCTATCAAATATAAAAGTCGCCTCCACAAAACTTGTAGATGAGAGTGAGACCTATCTAGTAGCAGTAAAATCGTCCAAAATAGAGTTGGAATCTTCAAGTTACAATGGTCTAAATAAGTGCTTAAAAAAATAACTCAAATGAGCATAATTTGTGCATTTTATCTCCGATTCAAATGAATTTGATCTCATTGAAAAGATCTTATTCTGATCTATAATGTTTGTGAAGACCATAAAAATTTTATTGCCATGTTGGAGGGTATTTTTAGAATATTTGCAAACTTGAGGGGTTGAGGGGTATATTTGGAATTTTCCCTAGAAAATATAATCATCTTGCACAACGGGCTACTCTTTGGGATATTGACACAAATGTGGGATTGCATGCCTTTGTGAGTGAACCAGCTTTACAGAAGTTATACCGTTTGGTGATCTTGGTTTCAAGTTGTCAACTGAAATTTCTATAAATCAAAAGTCGATACCATGGTGGTATATGAAGGACAAGCTTAGTCATTTCGTACACATTTTGTAAACATAACATATTAAACCATTGAAAGTAGCATTTATGACATAAAAAAAAATGAACATTGAATTTAAACCTCCCAGACCCCCCAGTTGTATTTGCTGATATTGGTGCAGGGCGTCCTTCGGTAGGCTCGGACCGTTGGATGTCGCTTTCGGACGATCTTGGCCATCGTTAGGCACGGCTCGTTTTTTAGCAAGTTTCAGTTAATTGTCAATTCCAAATATGACATAAAACCAAAGGTTGCGATATATATTATATACATTTACGTGCATATGTATTTGTGGGTCCTTGCCAACCGCTGGATGCCCTACATGAATATCAACAAAAACAACTAGAGGTCTGGGGGGTTTAAGTTCAATGGTTTAATTTTTTGATGTCACAAATGCTACTTTCTTTCTCTCCCTTTTTTTTTTTTTTCCCCGATGAAAGGGGAATTTTAATTACTCAATAAGAAAAGTACATAAGAAAAGTACATAATAGGCCTTGGTGGATATCCAAAGAACCATAAACAACAAGTGAAATTTTTCAATAAAGTGTTCTTGGCCTAATCCCTGAATAGCATTATTTCTAGTAGGAGTATACTTAAAACTGCAACTAAATAGATAACTGCAACTGTAACTGCCTCTATGAAAACTGAAATAACTGCCAGTATAGAAAAACTTGAACTGTAGAAAGCAAAATCCGAGAAGTCTCCTCGCTTTTGAACTGTAGACTTGAACTTGTAGAAGACATCCAAAACTCTCCATAATCGCCAAAATTGAATGGATTTTACCCAACCATTTGGAATGAGTATGAGGACCATCACCTCCCAAAATTGTGTTGTAATGCAGCCTGTACATCCATGTATCTCTGTATAGAAAAGTCCTCAACTGTACACCACAGACACCATTCTTCTCAAAGTTTTTCTTCCTGAAACGAGATGCAATCCTGGAACTCATTGTCAGCATCAAGATGGATTAGAGCAGGGAGTTCTTTCCATGGAATTCCAGACTAGGAATGAAGGGTGAGAATAAGCCAAAGGAAAGGGAAATTGATTTCTGCCAAGACACAAAGGCCTTCTGCCACAAAACTACCCAGATGATAGGAATAACTATTTGCAAAGGCATTGAACTGGGTCTTTGACATGAAGTTACTGAATGAAAAGAGCAGAACATTGAGGGACCATGCTTGGTAACCATCAAGAAGAACAGATCTGAATTTTGCAGAAATAAGAACCAACTCTCGGGGAGGCAAGTTCAGGCCCATACCGTTCAACCTTTCCCAAGCTTCCTTAGGTGACAGATCATCAAGTTCAGGGTGACCACTATTCATGCCTGTTAAGGTATTCAGCAAATCTGTAATCAAGGAAGTCATTAGAAGAGAAATTCCCATGATGTGTTTTGAAAAAGTAAGAGGAGCCAATGAATTGACCAAACCCAAGCCATTTCCTATCGAAAGCATATCTTTTTTTAGACCTATGAGACATAGCCACACCAGTTAGTTCAACTAAGAAAAGCAACTTCAAACTTGATATTCCCAAGTTTCTCTTTCCAATGGAGATAACATTTCTATATTTCCAGATACTCCACATGGCAATCTGTTTTAGAGAGTTAACAAAGATATTCGTGCCAACCAGGAACTGAATGATAGAATTCTGAATGTTTATTCTGTATCCCAAACCAGAGGAAATGCCATTGAGCCAATTCCAAAATGGAGCCAGAGTGGGGCAGCAGAAAATGTGATTGGACGTTTTAGGAAACTGCTTACAAAGATCACATGTGACATCAAAATCAGGGTTTTGACTATGAATCCTCTTCTTCATATAACACTTTGAAGGAATGGCTTGATGAAGAGACAACCAAGCCAGAAGTTGAATTTTAGGTTGGCAATATGTCTTCCAGCAACTCTTGAGGATTTTAATAAAGACATTGGTAGCCATGTTCCACCTTAGAGGAATCCTATCAGACTTCGGTTCACTAATCAACTTGTATATGGTAGACACCTTGTACTCTCTTTTCCCCTTTAAAGTCCAATTAATGTCATCTGTAAGACAGCAACTAGAAACATTAGATAAACAGGACATCAGGTGTCTATAGATAATCCTATCTGTGGGAGAGTTCAGGCCCAAGGCTCTCATTTCGTCCCAAGTTCTCCATCTGTTTCTATTCCATAAATCAGCTACAATAGAGACTCCAGCATTTTCCCATTTCCTGTAAGTTTTAGGGTGATCTTCAGCAAGACACGAGTGGTTGTTTTTGGCTAAGTAAGGAGACCAAAAGACTGAAACACTACCACAATGTTCAGAAATAGGGACATGGTCAAACATCTCAGCAGCAGAGTTCCAAGCTTGAAAGATGTTTCTCATCAGTTTGGAAGTATTGTTCCCTGATTTGAATGGATGAAAGAAGGAATCAGGAGGTGAGTGATGGCAGTTGCCTTTACCAAGGGGCATAGACTTTTGGAGCCAAAACCTTATGAAGTCCATGGCAGGCGAGTCATGCCCTTGGATTGCTTTCCAAATGAACTTGGCTACTAAAGCCTGAGCTTGCTTGAACAAGGACTTACATCCTAAACCACCTGAATCCCTGTCATGAGCCAGTTCTTTCCATTGTAAGCAATGTACCCCTCCCCAAATGAAGTCTCTAACACACTTCTCAATTAGATTATAGGATTTCTTATCAGCAATTAAGACAGAAGAGAAATAAATATGAGTGCTTGCAAGAATGGAGTTAGTAACAACAATTCTTCCTGCTCTTGAGAGGTTTTTGCTAACGCCACTCACCTTCTTCCTAATTCTATTGACAATACCATCCCAAGCTCCCTTAACATTTGTATTACACGAGAGGGGCAAACCTAGGAGGGTGATGCAATCATTATGTTGAACAATGTTGATGCCTCTAATGTTGATGGCTGCAGAAGGATCATCCCAAAGAATGGAGCATTTATCAATATTAAGTACCACCCCTGATGCAGTACCAAATAGATTTATAGCATCAAAGAAGTTATCCAGAGTAGTGTTATCAGCTTTGAGCATGATAAAGGTGTCATCAGCATACCGAAGTACAGTTAGCTACTTGTTTGAGCCAGGCATTTGAAGACCAGATATTAAATTTGCGGGTAAAAGCATGAAAGGGTGTCTAGAAATGTAGCCCTTTTTGTACATGTACAAATGTACCGTTATGTACATAATGC
>JAANSK020280324.1:0-11042 GCA_011763485.2 Isoetes engelmannii
AGGCCATTCAACTTGAAGAGTATCGCGTACGCAAACCTTGGTTCGGGAAATACTGGGGAACCTTGAAACCTATTGTCCAAATCTGAAAATTCACAGTACAATTTCAAAACACCAGGAAAATTTCCTGCTAAAAATAGCACTTTTTCTGGTTATTTCCAGTAGAAGTGGAGTGCATATATGTAGCTCATAGGCTGGGCTAGATTCAGCAGGAAATGTGCCGATTGTGCCTAAAAAGTTTCCTGAACCAAGCTGCATCCCTCTTGCCCTGTTGCTCCGCTGGTAGCAGGTGATATTTCAATGTTTTTCTTTCTTATTGCTATTTTTCCAAATAGGGAATCCTGAGGGAATCTAGGAATCGCATCTTCTCTTCAACAATTATATATGTTTGGATAATTGTAATGGGGTCGATAAGGGAACAACTTAAATGTAGGTTATGTAAGATATTTTCTATGTTTAGGATTGCAGACGTGTAAGCCATATAGTTATGAAGTATGGTCATGTCCCACAGCTGCAACGCATTTTCCAGCAATTCCGTTGCCACCACCACAACGTCTTTGGTATTTAGGGTGATGCACTGTTGTCCGCCATTTTCTGTCGTGGCCAAAATACAACCATTTTCAACAAATTTTTTTAACCCCTATAACAAAAAAAAAAGTACGCAAACAAAAACAGAGGGCATAAACTGTCAATGTTTACAAGACAAAACGCCCAAAAAATGTTGTTCTTCTGCCAAAACCGCCCCTGTTTTGTCAAAGATGCCCACTGTTCTGTGGTTTTTCTGCCCCACTGACTTGTTGGGGCTCCGCTTTTGGCGAGCATAGATTTAGAAGATTATTTTGAGTTTTGCTGATTATTTCATAAATCTAATCATTTAAAAAATTAAGTAATTTTCAGGAATATTCCCATGTTATCCATTTCCACGTTCGTTGCCATTTTCGTTGTCTAGAATTTAGGGACCCGTTGTGTTTCTCGTGGTCGTGTTTCGTAACTGTGGTGTAAGCACAAGAAAATATTGGAAGAATGCAGGTCTTTCTAAAAGATGTTGTGAGACTCTGGAAAGTCTCGCTTTTTCTAGGAGGCTTCGATTTTGGAGAGATCTAGACTCCTCTTTGTCTTCATATAAAAAGGAGGAGCAAGCGTCGCTCGAACCAAAGCTATGCCATTTATGGTAACTGGTTTTAGGGTTTCAGGAGTTGGAAATTGTAGGAGACATGTCTCGATAAGCAAGCTAGTTAGGATTTTTAGTATTATTTAGGCCTGTTGTTTATGTGGCGACCGTCTCTTGAGAAGCATCCCTATTTCTGAAAAATACTTTGAGAAAGCTTTGTCGTAACTATAAATATTTTGAGATAGGAATTTCACTTTTATGAAAGAGTATAAAAATCCTTTAGGCATCAGTTATAAATCTGTTCCTGCTCATTTATCTCCCCCCAGGGTAGTGTTGTCGAGTAGTATTTTCTTTGAGGAATCCGCAATTTTTCAGCCCTTACAGGGCTTCAGCCCTCTCCCGAGTCTTACTTCACGAAGATGATTTGCCCTCTCTAGAAGTTGTAGAGTAGGATCTAGAAGCTTGAGTATGTTCCAGTGTGAAAATACAAGATATTCTAGGTATGCGTTGGAATATCCGTGGATATCCTACATGACTGCCCTAAACTGGCAATAGTCGTCATTTTGCCCTCGCGCCTTCTGCAAGTCGATCCCTGTAGTGCCTGTTCAAACCGGCAAACCGGATACGATCAGGCTGATTCGTGTAGTTAAAGAGGCCAGATATCAAGGTCAAAGCACCCGTTCTTGTTGTATGTATCTATAGGGTTGATTTAAGAAATGATAAAGTCGAGGCATAAGAGGTGGGGGAGAGCAAACTATTTTCGTCTTTAACAAATAATGACGCTTGAATCCTTAAAGGAATGCTTTGAATTTTAAGTAGTTGTTTTATTCATGTTCATTGTTCATATTTGCTATGTAGAGTTTGATTAGATAAGTTTTATTCATATATGCTAGATTAGGGTTAGCTAGATTTTTCTATCTTTAGTATGACATGTCAATGGTAATGGATGCATCATTGTAGTCTGCAGAAGTTTGGCAGGAAAGATTGCGCTGCATTTAACATGAGAAATATTTGCATTATAGCTGAGATAGAGCTCATGTCGCATCTCATTTCAAGACAACAATTTAGCAAATTAAGAGACAAACATTAATGTTTGCATGAGTTGAGCTCTGCAGTTGCGGATTATAGGATTGCCAGAGGCCACCAGTGGATCATATGTAGAGGAGGTTGAGCACTTTTTCAGGGACACTATGCATCTTGCATGTCCAGGTATAGAGGCATCATACAGGGTCGGGGTTCAGCGGCCAGACCGGCCACGCCACATTTTGGTACGTTTCAGAGCACGATAAGATAGACTGCATGTGCTCCAGCATGGCAGCCATCTTCGGAATACCAGTTTCTCTGTACAGGAAGACCTTACGCTAGTTAAGCTCAGTAGCCGGAGGGAGGAGCTTCTCAGAGTGCGGGAAGCGAGGTCACAACGGAAATGGGCGGTTTACAGGGGAGGGGCTGCGATCATTCGTGACCAGTGGCCTCAGGATCCATGGCTGGGGTATTCTTAGATATATAATGCAACATATTAACCTGTAAACATGGCAGCCATCTTCGGAATACCAGTTTCTCTGTACAGGAAGACCTTACGCTAGTTCAGCTCAGTAGCCGGAGGGAGGAGCTTCTCAGAGTGCGGGAAGCGAGGTCACAACGGAAATGGGCGGTTTACAAGGGAGGGGCTGCGATCATTCGTGACCAGTGGCCTCAGGATCTGGGGTATTCTTAGATATATAATGCAACATATTAACCTGTAAACATGTAAGCATAGCAGTTTGATGTTTGCTGCTCCGGGACTTCGGTCCCTGTTTTGTTTTGTTTAAGGACTTCGATCCTCTTGCTCTGGTTAAGGACTTCGGTCCCCGTGTACTGTGTTGTCGCATATCCTTTGGATGCTGCCTTTGTGGCGCGACGTTAAAATCTACTTCCTTCCTTCCTTCCTTCCTTCCTTCCTTCCTTCCTTCCTTCCTTTAAAACACTAATAATGGGCCTTATAGCAAAATGATATGAAGAAGGCAAGACTTTGATTGGAGCATCTGCCAGCACTGATTTCAGTGCTATAGGTTCCAAATGGGGGTTCACATAGGCTTAGACATACGAACAACGCGCGTGATTCGAAGGGTTTTATTTTGGGCGAGGTCACATAAGAGATGCATCACTAGCAGTGGTGGCAGCAACATCACCAGCCACTTTCGGCTTTTCAATTAGCTGCAGCTTTAGAGGGAAGATCAACACGCAACATCTAGAGAAACCTCGGCCGGGGACTGACACTTAAAGACGTCGAGCGCTATACCGACCCCCAACGATGATGACGTTGATCGCTCTCTCTCCTTCTCTACTTGCTTTCTAACTATTGTTTATGTTTTTTTTTTCTTTTATCTTGTATCTGTGATTCTACCAGGGCTAGATGAAAAAGGCTTTTATAACCTTCATGATTGTATCAACTTTGTATTTTAATATATATGTCCTATTATTATATATAAAGGTTACCGCTAAATATTGTGATTAAAGATTCTTTGTCTCTATAAATGCAATATTTCTATAGCAACTCACCTTAATATATAATGTCTATATAACAAACAGGGATGAACTAATGTGTTGCAGCTAGAAACTTGCGAACTCCAGGAGGGCATGATCCAGCTTCAAACTGGGCAACCGAGGAACCTCTTTGGGAGGGCACAAGAACAGGAAGAGATGACTCCAGCCGAAATCAACCGCCGCCTGGTGATAATGGGGAGGCAGAAGCTGTGACTAGGGCAGATAAGCACAACAAAAGAAAGAGAAGAATTGAGAGAGCCCGCAATTATGTCACCTCGAGCTCTAGCTCCAGCTCTAGTAGAAGTTCAGAGGATACTTCAGACACATCATCTGAGAACTTGTGTAGCATGAACTTGTCTAGAATGAACTTGTCTATCATGAAATTCGTCTCTGATATGAAACTCTGCCATGATGTTACAGTAGTATGGTGTGGCATCTAGAGTAGCTTGCAAGTCAAAGGTCTGTTGGAAGACTTGGTAAGCTTGATTGACATTTATGTCTTTGACATGGCTAGTGGCATTGTACCAAGAAGTGGACGCATATGTGGTCATGGTAATGATAAAGGTGACTGCGTCGAATGAAAGAGGGAGAACCTAAGTGCTTGAAGAAATCGGCTAAAAGGCAGGGGCGATGTGGCAAGGTGTTGTTTTGCAGAGCTGAGCAGGTATTTATAGGGAAAACCCTAGGAAAATTTTAGGGTTGGTGACAAAGTTGAGTATTGGTGGAGTATAATGGCATGCTTGACTTGACTCGATCTAAAAAGAGGAATGTCTAACCGGTATCTTTGGATTAGTATTCATCTTAATGGTGAATTTGGCAGACGACTCTCACCGTGCGCGAAATGGACTTATGAGAATCCCATAAGTGGCATTCGCGCTAGCTGAGTGTCGTGGGGTGTTTCTGATGAAATTTGCATCCAAAATTATTTTGAAGTACATGTTTGAACCCTACGTTTCATTTGAAGCTGACTTTGATCTAATGAAAACTTTGAGATTTAGGTGTGGCGACTCTCTCTGTGCGCGAAACGGACTTATGAGAATCTCATAAGTGTTATTCACGCTAGCTGAGAGTCTTCCAATTTCTAACTGTACTTTCGGGCCTTTTACTTTATAATTGATACAAAATCCTTTAAACAAAAATGATTTGTATTACTAGCGAAAAATATTTTCGTGATATAATTATTACAATCCAGTCTGACGACTTTTGATGGAGCGTGCTAGTTGAATGTCTTGAGGCATGACGACTACTCGACGGGCGTGCAGTGCACATATATTGGCGTCGTCAAACATCTGCGCGAGTTTCGTCTCGGCTGCCTCCTGAGTTGCTATCATCTTATCATTAGTCCCCTATGCTGGAATAAGTACATAATGCTTCAGGCTCGTGTTTCAGGAGCATTTTCTTGTGCTTACATAGCTAGATGAGATATGTACATCTTGTATGTTTACTTTTGATTAATATAGTTTTTTCGTCCTTCAAAAAAGAAAAAAGAAAAGAAAAAGAAAACTTAGATAAAAATTGCAGCATTAAGCATCACTCCAGGGGGGGGGGGATAATTATTAGGTATATGCAGGTCCATGGATGTTCTTTACGCAATCTGCGGTATAAGATGAGGTTGGCAATGTGCAGGATTAGCTCCTAACAAAACAATTAAGAAATCCCTCAAAAGCTTAGGCCCCGATCTACATATTTTCATCAAGAATCTTTCGACAAAAATTCCATCTAAAACTTCTACAGCTCTTGCTACAACTCTAGTTATAGAAAAAATGCTGAGGCCAATGCTTTAAAGCTTACCTTGTGCAAAATAAGAGCATGTAAGCTCTGTAAGCTTGTAGGTTAGGAACAAAGAACTTGGAATGGCCGATGATGCAAACAATAAGAACTCCCACGCTCCCTTTTTATTTCCTTTAATTTTTGTGTCCGTAAATGTAATCAAAAGGTTAAAACATCATCTATGTGCTAAAAAAACCCACATGGCTTCAACTTGGATAGCATCACAGCGCATGAAAGGTTGGTCCAATTTACACAAAAAGTGTAAAAAAAGGCAATTTTTAAAGGAAAAGTAATGCATGGTTGGGTGCAACTACTCCATGATTACATGTAAATTATATCATAGAATGTTGCTTTATGTAATATGTTAGTTGTAAGCTACTCTATTCAACGTAATTGCACCTCAACTATGCATTAGGCTTGGTAATTGATGGGCAGGGGGTTGTATGCCCTGTAAAACCACTCGGTGGCAACTCGTGGCTGCCGCCACTTGTTGGCTACCTCGTGGTTTTACCGGGAATAAAATCCGCTGTCTATCAATTACCTAAGGGAGGGTCGCCATGTACTGCACATTTTCATTGGCACACCGTGGAAAGCCTATTTAGGATGCTTTTAGGGTTCCAGTTAGGGCTCCTATTATGTTCTGTTGGGCTGCAGAGATGACGATAGAGACTCCTCCAACAACCAGCCAGGAGTTCTATTGATATGCATTTGGATCTTTCTATACCACTTCCACTTGCACATTGATACTGATGGATGCTGTATTAATCCATTCTCTTTCAACACATCGCAACAGAAGGTTCTTTTGCTTGCTGGATCTTATTCATATTTTTGTTGTTTTTAAAGTACTAGTAAAATATAGGGAAGCAAGGGAGGACAAGACTTGCCGGTGCTGCCACTAGGGGGTCATTGAAGACGAGCACCATGCTTTGCTAACATGCCTCTCTTACGAACAAATTAGGACATGGTACCCACAGTTAATGGGACCGATCCAGACACTACATCTCCTGCTGGGCACCGAGGTGGTGGGAACTCTTGGTACGTATCTTCAAGAGGTATAATGGCCAAAAGGCATCGGCTTTGTCCCTCTATTTTGTGATGCCATTCCCGTGTCTGGTATACCAACAAGCCCATTGCGGACATGGTTTTTCCCCAATGGGGGTTTTATCACCAGGGCCATATTGTGCTTGTTGTTTCTCTTTGTACAGGTCTCGTAGGCCAATTGGCCTCCGTTGACGCTAAAAATGTTATTCTATTCTTTTTGGTCTAGAACCTGTGAAGCAAAAATGTGAAAACGGATCTGTTAAATGTCATCTAAATCCAGGCTTATCTTATTGTTAGCAAAAAATGGCAACCATCTCATATCCATGTTTCCAAACTTATAGAACAGTATTTCCTACGGTGTTATTCTAAGCCTTTTAGCAAAGAGCCATCTGTATACGGTGTTCTTAGATCTTCCATCATTAGTACCATAATTGCTTTCGTTTTTCAATTGAGTAAAATAAGGGCCTAGTTTTCAACCATGTTTGTATAAAGTGAGTGCTAGCAGATCGTGAAATGCAGGCTATCTTTTCCCTAAGGTTTCATGTTAGCCAGCCTTAAGGCTCTAGAATCCTTCCACTTCCGCAAGTGATGTAATGAGCTTGTCTCTTTTCTTAGGCAGGCAGGCAGGCTAATAGTAGCATTTCGATGCACTGTTAGATAGAAGAACGAAATTTTGACAGTCTTTGAGGATCTAAGGCCTTTCTTTCTATTAGCCCAGCATTCGATCAAATCCGAGCACGGTATGTTCATTTAGCCCAGCATTCGATCAAATCCGAGCACGGTATGTTCATTTAGTTGTGCCTGGCCAGCCAATTCATGAGCTATTGAACACGACATCCGTGGGCCTGCTGGGCTCATATCTTCAAGAGGTGATGGATACACGGACTCAACTGTATCCTCCAGTGCAGTATTGAATGACACTATATTATTGTACAGTATGCCAGCATACTTATTATTGCCAAGGTTTTTCTCTCGAAAACCCTTTGGGACGGGGTTTTTTAATCCTAACAGTAATCGGCTTGCTGCTGTCTTTGTTTAGGTCCCATAGGTCAACTGGTCTCCATGGACGATAGAAAAAATCTATTCTATTCTATTCTATTCTATTCTATTCTACTCTATTCTATTCTTTATATTTGTGCACTACGTACCCTTCAATGGGCTGCTGATATGGGGTGCCACCTCAGCCTTGGTGGTACCACTACCCCCCAAACTTTGACATCTTATAACTGGATGTGGCATTGCCTACTTGGCATGCCACTTGGCTTGCAACATATATTATCTTATTGGGCATCGTGCAACGTAACACGCATAGCCATTGAGATTCTTACATGACCTGCCTTACAATTCTGCGCTTAAGTGCGCAGCCAATGGACACCCTCCCCTAGTACACTATAAAAATGCCCCTAGAAGTCTTAGTATTACTAAATGCCCTTAGGCTATATGTTTCAAATACCATATTGCCCTTCCTTACACGTGACATTTTTCTGGATGACGTGTTCTTAGTGCCCATGGCTATCGCGATGGCGATGGCGATAAGCTCTTCTGCAAATCGTTTTTGCTCGACCAGCTTCTCCACTATTGTTTCTGGTACAATTCTTATTCTAGCAACCACGATTTTTTTTTGCATGGAGTTTAGCATTTCGGAGCTTTGCAGGAAGACACAGAGACTCTTTACTAGTGTCTGCCTCTATGAATGAGGATGCTCAGTTGGTGCTAGAAAGACAACGTCTTTTCAATCGCATTGCTCCGATGTATGACAATGTGAGTTAATGCATTGCATGTCAAATTTCTTTTTATCATTAAGGACTATAAAAACTATTATCTGCAGCTAAATGATTGGCTCAGCTTTGGACAACACAGAATTTGGAAGCGCATGGCGGTTTCATGGAGTGGGTATTATACTCCTTCTCACATACCATCGGAGTGCTTATCTTGTTTGAATCAACACACTCCTGTGGAATCTTACTCTTAATTGATATATTAATATAGGTCGAATGGAGTTCATCAGTATATCTAAATGCATGCATGTAAACCTACAATTGATGATTTGCATACTTGAAGGCAATATAGGCACAGTAGAAATGGCACTGCATTTTCCTGGTCCGCTTTAAAACCCGCCCCCCCCCCCCCCCCCCTTCCCCACAGTGTGAACAGATTTCTTCACCCCGCCATGCAAAGAATTTATTGGTGATAAATGGAGTCAAGTGTGAGCAGTAATCTGGTTAATTATGCCCTTCTCTGCAGAAGGCTACTTAGTTTTTGCTATCACTAGAAAATATTTCATGCTAGATATGGACTGTAGAGGGCTTAATTGAAATAGACCCAGTGGTCATGCTACACAGGACGTGCTTTTGCAGGTGCTCATCTACATAGACTCATACATTAATGATATCTTCTCTAGCCTACAGAAGTCCCCACTTATCCCTATGACCAGGAGTTTAATTTCTAATTCAATGAATGGAGGGCTTAATTATAATTCATAACCTCGCAATATTGATTTGTTTGATTTTGCTTCAGGGCAAAACCAGGGGACTGTGCCCTTGATATTTGTTGTGGAAGTGGGGATTTGGTCTTTATCTTTGCTGAGAAGGTGGATTCCACAGGACAGGTGGGTTTCAAATGCTTCATTCTGTTTGTTTGAACCAGTTCTATTGATATACAGTTAATCTTTCAGAACGTACACAGAATTTAAGAAGACATACCTGATGTCAAAAGCCACTAATTTGGCAGGCTTAGAATTAAACTGCATTAATATATTGACATTTATCATCTGCAAAGACTGAAGAGGGGCGGCTGTAATATTAGCCACACTGGAAAACTGTAAACTAATATACAGAGATTTATTGCTATAGAAATTATTATAAAGCATTGGATGGATATATTCACCTCATGTTTGATGGACAATCTTACACCCGGTTACCATAGTATGCACGTTTGGTTCAGCATGGACAACATAATGGAATACCCCTGCTGATTATAAGATTATTTGTTCGGTCTCTGTCCCTAAAATGAAATTAGTTAGTGTCTAAAATTAACCTTTGTACAAGATTAAAACGACTTTGGAGTTTGCTCTCTGACCATGCTTATCTTCTATCTCCAGGTCACAGGTCTTGATTTTGCCGAGGAACAATTATCGTTAGCCAAGAAGCGACAACGGGACTACTCCCGTTTTTCCAACATAAAGATAAAGTAAGGCAGTCTAAAGTTTAATCTGCTAATTGCTCATGAGGCATTGCTTAATATTCTATTTTCGGTATTTCTCCCTAAGCATAGGCAATTTGACTATGATGTAGATGGATTCTTGGTGATGCATTGAACTTACCTTTTGAAAATGCAACTTTTGATGCCATAACCATGGGTTATGGATTGCGAAATGTTGTGGATATTCCCAGGGCTCTAGAAGAAATTCATCGCGTTCTTAAGCCAGGTCTGCTGGAAGAATATTGATCTCCTAAATAGATTCAGTGTTAATAAAATTTACTTTTTGATGTTGTTGAAAGGGCGTAAAGCATGCATTCTGGATTTCAACCACAGTGAAAACAATGTTGTCAATGAATTACAGGTAGTACTACACAAGGGCATCTCTATGTTGTTTGTATGAGATAAGGGCAGAAAGTGAAGAACCTTTATCGTACTTTAAAAACAGTATTTCTATTTTCTCACAAGATTCGTTTCTGCCTAGCCCAAAGATCCGAGGCCATCAAATTTGATCTTGCAATTATGGTCTAGGAATTGGACTAATGGGGGTAGATCTTCCTAGGAAATAAGAGCTAGTTATTGTCTCACTAATCAGACGTGGAAAGACCAATTGTTGCAGGGCTGGATACTGGGTAACATAGTGGTTCCGGTCGCAACCTTGTTCAAGTTACAGGATGATTATGAATACATACAAAGCTCTATATCAAGATTCCCAACAGGTATTTGAAAGGTAAAGGCACTGTTGTTTGTAATGTGATTGTAACATCTCTCTCAATACATTTGTCAGGAAGGGATTTGAAGTGTCTAGCTATGAAGTCAGGTTTTGCAAAAGCTAAACATTATGAGTTTGGAGGAAATTTCATGGGGGCTCTTGTTCTTACTAAAGATTCGAGTGAAAACTGAATTGTAAGGTATATTTGGCAAACTGTTCTAGGTTTCATTATCGAAGACGACACAATTGCTCAGGTGCAGGAGGCACATGGAACGAAAAGATATGTTTGCGAAAGCTGCTTAGGGCCCTATGTTGCAGTTAGCGCAAGCATAAGAGTAGATTCTTGACAGTAGTCTTTATTTAGTTTGCATGAACATTCCAAGGAACAAATTATGGTCCAATAGCATTCTACTCCAACCTTAATGAAGCTTATGCATTATGGCTGAGATACTCTACTTAAGGAAAAGAATAAAACATCAGGAATGTTGATGACCATGGTATTGCAATTGTGGATTCCAATTTTAAAATTTCAGTAAGACTAACGGGTGTCGGGTTTTGTAGCAATGCGGTGAGGGCCAGATTCGACTTGCGCCTGTGGCAGTTGTCTCTAAAATCCCAACTTCCGGCTCCGTTTTGAAGCAACGATTCCATTGTGCAGTGGCAGTTTGAAGATAATTTGAAATAGAG
>JAANSK020280335.1:0-11042 GCA_011763485.2 Isoetes engelmannii
ATCAAGCCTCCATATAGAGCGGCTGGCCTAACCAAGGTATTGAAAAGATGAAGCTTTGCTGGGACATCCTGAAAATCCGCTTGGAAACATTTTCTTTCTAGCATAGCTAGCGAGGCATATCCTTTTGTGAGTCGTGCATATGCTGCATCTTTCATGCTAAAGATGGGGCCCTTAAATTGCACACCCAAATACCTGCTGATCCATGAAGAAGAAGGGGCTATGGTGCATGCAAGCTCGTGATGTGTTGAAAGAGTGAGGTAAAATCATGAGCCTAATCAAAAGTATTTCATTTGGATAATATAATGATACGTTCTCCAGGTGCAACATATTACCCTTAAGATGTATAACATCGAGCCTCTATGAGTTAGTGCATAGTTAGATTACTAGCATTGCTATTTGGTATGGATGCTAACCTATAGATCCAATGTTGACAAACGTCCCTTTGGCCCCATAGTTGCCCCAATCCATAAGCTCAAGCATTCGGCGTGTTCCTGCAAGCTGCAATGGCATGCCAGAAAATATTCCTTCTCCCATTGACCCTTGGACACATACCTGCCAAATATGTTGTTAAGTACCAAATGAATGAACATGATGGGCAATGATAACTGGTTAAACTTACTCTGACACGCTTGCCATCGTTTGCAAAAGTAAAAGCAAGTTCTCTCATGAGTTCTAGCAAGGTCCCAATTCTGTATACATCCTGCACCATTATTGTAACCAACAAAGATTAAGGTCCACTTTGCATGCCAAACAAGACATTATCAGGACAGAACTCAAGATTGGGACAGGGAAGGCAGGGGAAGATTTTATTGACTGACAAGGACCTGCCTTATAAAAGAAAGTGTTCATCAGTTTGAACATTTCCTGAGATTCCTTTGTGTACCGTACATTGTGGGATAGAACACTGTCTACTGTGGAAAGGTAAATTTTGGATGGCCGCCATCTGAAATATGCTAGGTCCATGGAACATATCTATCATATTTTCACCAGAGTGTCCAAGAGATAATCTTAATTAAACATGCTAAAAACTAATTTGGGAGCATTATGGCGAAGCATAGTCTTTGGCAATTCTAGGTAGGCTCTTTAAATAGCAGCCAAGAAGTGTAATTAGAATCTATAGAAGCAATTATTTTGTATATGATGTGTCAGAACACCAAAACCAGAAAGATGAACAGTCAAGTCCAGAGATTTCAACCATAACATGACCCACCATGATGAGACAACAATTTGCTGATCATTAAGCCTTGAATATTGCTCAGTGACTGAACCATATTTTCGAAAAGCCAGAGCATGTGATCTCATTGAAGATGCCTGTAACAACGAGAAAGTATGTCCTGGCTATGATCAGGTCTTCTGCATGTCCACATCTTTATTCATTGCCAAAGAGGAAGCAGTTCCGATGCGAGAATTCTTTACAGAAACTCTGTGTTTCATCGGTAGGTTAGGTACAAGAACTTGGTTGGATTGTTGCCATACGGAAAATTATGAAGGCCTTTGCAATCATCATCATACCCGATATTCTATTGCATTCGTCCCCTGATCTTTTTGAAAGAGCAGGCTGCATGTGGGAAGACATTGATACGAACTTAAGAGAGATGAACTCGCAAGTAACTTCCAAAGCAACCAGGGTGTCTACATTCTTATTAAGAAACTGAACTGGTAGTGGGTCTAAAATAAGAGCAATAAATTAAATCCAGCTGATAATTAGTATAGATCTAATTAAGTTGATTTCTGAATACGCCTAACTGATTTGTGTGCACATATAGCCTCCTTTATATCTGCATGCACATTTTTGCGTATGAAACATATTCATGACAATTTTTACTGAACACTGATTGACATAAGAAATAAAAGAAAATTTAATGAGACAAGTTATAAAGATACAGACCATTTCAGGATTGAGCTCTGGTATGGTTAACTGGATCTGCATGTTTGAGAATTGAACAGCAAATTATGTAAGATGAATAGGTGTGAACAGTGAGGTCTTAGGTACTAGTACCTTTAACTTGTGAAGCCCATCTTCCACAGCATGTTTTGCCGCTTGACAAACATCCTTGTAGAAGTAATGGCGTATTTCTTTGGTATGTGGAATGGTGTTCAGCCTTGTTGGTATTCCTCTCCAGCTCTTCTGTCATCTAAGTCAAATGTTACTATGCATAGCCTCAAAATCAACTATGTTTCCCCAACAGAATATATCACACAGATTTTATATCAAATGGGAGACTATGCTATAGTTTTTGTATTCACATCTTAGTGGTACATTGTGCCTCGCTTTGGGTTGAATCAATTAACTTCCTTTAACTGCGAAGATTATCTGCCTGCCCTTTTAAAATCCTCATGAAAGTAACGTTTGTAGAAAACATGTTTCCTGCTAAATGCAGTGACAAATATATACAAAAGAACAAATAAATCCTCGTAAAAGTAAATGGAACTTTTGATAGTCAAGTTCCAACAGCAATCAGAATTCTGTCATTGAGCAGCAGCTGCAGAAGAACCAACCTCCTCATGTACTTTCCGCTTCCGACTTTCAGCCAGCAAATTTTCAATTTCAGCAAATACAGCATCTTTTGCCCGATTCCCATCAACCTGAAAAAAATGAAATAAAGAAGCAATGAATTTGGTCTTAGAAAATCACTGGTAAGTAAACTCAATCATTCAGAGTGGTACTTGCGTAAGAATAAAAGTAGTCACATAAGAATTACCCGTTTTATAACATCCTCATAGACAGACATTACGGAATTGACATTTGACTGATATGTTTGCAACCGAACTTTTACCTATATAACTGGAAGATGTCAGTAAACATTGCAGGACAATGTGTAGCTGAACTAAAAAATGCTGTCACAACAAAAAGTTTTCACCATGAACCTTGTTTCCGGCCTTACAGCAAGACCATACATAGGACACAATAAAGATTATACTAATCAGGAGCAATTTTGTCCCAACCCCAGCTTCAAGCCTTACATGCTACAAAGTTGTCTTCAGAAACCAATTTCTGAAACTTAAGCTCTTGATGTATTATTCTAGATGTCTGAGGGTTCTTGCAGATGTCTTCAGTTTTTACAATACACCTCACCTGAATGAAGTTCTTACTTGCTTGAATGGGCAAATGATTGACCTTATCAATGTTATCATGCGGTATTGACCTTGTTATTGAACATCCTTAGCATGGTAACGTGATTATTAAACATCTCAGTGCAGCTGACAACAAACCACATACCAAACAGGAAAAGAATATATCCAACTATTTCGTTCTAAGATTCCATTCATAATTTATTTGTTGCTCTAGGAGATTATCAAGTTTAAATGGCCAATCTAATCTTATCCCTCGTTCTCAACCAATCATTATAATGCACTATTTATTTTACTTCGTTTTTTAGAAATTCTTTTGATGCTCTAAGGATTATCTCTCAAAAACGATTCGATAGATACTGTAAAGTGGCCAATATTTAGAGAAAGAAAGTGCACTAAAAGTTGATGCTTCACGCTGATATCATCGCTAACTTTTTAGAAAAATGGCTATATTGTGAAGGAGTGTCTTTCACTCTACAAGGCTCATGCTTACAGAAGGAAAATAAGGTGTACCCAACCTTTTCTTCCGTATCATCACTTCGTTGAATCAAACGTGCGGCAATTTCTGGGGATTCTGGAGGAGAATATTTGAGATGATAGATGCTCCCAGTAAGGGGATCCAGTCTTCTTCCAACCACCCTCTCAACGAGAATTTCATCAGGAACCTAGAGAAATAATGAAACAAAAAAAGTAAATTTTGCTAGTTTTAGTGAAATTGTCACAAACAGATCATAGTTTATTATTTTGTTCAGAATCCTTGGATTCGTATAATGATCTTTTGACACTGCGGTGGCTCCACTTTTGGCCAGAACTCTGGAGAGCAGCAACAAGGATACAACCATTTGTGTGGAGTTACAAGGAAATAACTCTCGTGAAGCTGGGACCTTTACGTATAGAATCTAGATGTGTCTCTTGCTGGGCATGAACCAGATGATAGACTATAACAGTTTCCCATTAAAGTTAAACTTAAGAAGAATCATTTTGTCACATGATGTCTACATTTGTGAAGTCGTAAATAATTGTTGCTACAAGATCTAAATTGCTGCATTAATACTTGTGCTCACCTCAAGGAGTAGAAATAACTGTGGTCTGATATTAAGAGCTTCAAGAGCTTCTGCCTGAGATAAACTGCGGGGATATCCATCCAACAACCATCCTTTTTCTTGCACATCATCTTGTGCCAGTCTCTCCTTGACCATCTGAAATGGCCATTCAACTAGACATTTTAAAGTTCCATGTTTTGCAAAACAATGCTAAGACATGGTAAAGATCTTGGAGCCTAAAAGGGATGATCATTTAGACAACACCACGTATCATCTACAAGTCATAATTACCGTGACCACAACTTCGTCAGGAACTAGCTTTCCCTGGTCCATATAACCTTTAGCCTTCTTTCCATATTCCGTTCCTGCTGCCACTTCAGCCCGCAACAGATCGCCCACTGAAATATGTACTAAATTATACTGGAAATTTTCCCAAACAGCTTGTCAATAAAGCTAAAATGTCCAACGAAATATAACCACGGATTGGGAAAGTGAAAGACCTTTTTCTTGATGAGTTCGCATTGAGTACCCTTTCCTGATGCTGGAGGCCCAGAGATCATGACGTTTGGTGGCTGTCCTTGAATTCTGATTTCCATTACAGTCTATTCAAGCGAAAACACCACTGGGTCTTTCAGATAGAACTTTATCGATAAGAACTTGGAGAAGAAGGATCTTACTAGTCCCAATTGCTGAGCCTTGCGGTTTGCTATGGCAAACTGTTTGCATGATAAATCTTGCCAATCGCTTCCATGGAAAGAGTTTGTCCATACAATCATCTCCTTGTTCACAGATTTCACAGCCCAAGAGGCCATTGGAGATTTAGGAACCGAACCATGTCTAGAAGGAGATGCATTAATATGTGAAACAGGCAACGTAAACGAAGAACAAGCTGCCATTGGATTAGAATGTAAATTCTAATTCCGATAGATCAAGGATCGAAATTGTGCTGTCATGAAAATTCTGCTCCCAGATGCTGCAAATCCATGGAGTCCAGAAAAGTCCATGGAGTCCAGAAAAGTAAGTGTTCATTGAGGTGTATGTGCATCACACATTCCCTGTGTATTCATGGCCATGCAATTTGAATAACTACGGTTAGTCATGAAGATGGATAACGCTTTTTTTTTTTTTTTCCAAATGCTAGGTCATAGTTTTGTGTTCTAGATTGTGTGGTCCCACAATGGACCTATAATCCGTTTCATATAATTCAACGTGTATAGACTCTTCAAATAGATGGATAGCACACCTCATCAAATGCAATCATTTCTACTTATTTCTACAAGAAATTTATCGTAGCGGCCTCTTGGCCGACCCCCTTGTGTCGAGAAAGAGCACAAACATTTTCTAAACTGACTCAAAGCCTTTCTTCTAAGTCCATGCGCAATCTTCTTTAGATCATCTTCCAGGAATTGCAATCAATCTTAAAAGTATGCACAAATTGATAGGTCTAGAGTGAGCACCCCATAAGCTGGATGCCCGTCATGATCTTAGGTATCATGAAAAGAGCATGAAAAAATTGCTTGTAATACAACGATGACAATGTAGGTTGTTGATGGTGGCATTAAAGGTACTTTGAAATGTTTAATAACCACGCCAAAATATTTTTTATTTTTTATTTTTTTGAAGGACGTCAAACTTTATTAAAAATCCATGATGAAAGACAAATACAAATGCAAAGGCGAGATTAAGATCTCAGAGGATAATCATGATCCACTGAGTAAGACCACCGGCCTATGCATAAGATAACACACTCAAATAAATCTCGAAGATTAACTGTGTCGCCTGGCAGGAGCAAGCGAAGAACAATGGTAAGCCTTAACAATTCTAGCTTGTGCGTCCTAGAGGACAACAGCAGCAGGAGTGTCTAAGCCCTTAAAGACACACAAATTTTTGCGCTTCCAGATAGACCACAACAACCACCCTGAGGCTAGGTGAAACGCCTGGCTTCGCAACTTGTTCCAAGTATCTGGATAAATAGCCAAGAGGACCTGCTGACTTGTCAATGTCACATGAAAAAGAGAAAGCAACCGAGGCCAAACAGGCCTGAAGGAGGAAAAAATAGTGCTCAATAGTCTCATCCCTTTGCTTGCACAATGGGCAGAGTGCTCAATAACCATTACAAAATCTGTTAGGCTAAAACCAAAAACTGCGGAAATCGCAAAGCCGCATGCCTTTGTGGGTAGTGTAATTGTATTTCATATTGTGCAAAATTGTTTAGAGAATCCATTTAAGTCTATCTGCTTCATAGCCAAAGACCCCCGACTCTTTGAGGCCTGAAGCCCAGGCCACATTTTTGAGGCCGAACACCCAGGCCCTGAATATGGTTAAGAGTATGAGATAGGTAACAGTCAACCCTCCCAATTCTAAGGATATGCCATTGTCTTCCAAAAAAATAATAATTAATCATTGTGTCGCACATTTGTTAATGCCAACCTGCTAGTGAATCTGATTGAACATCGGTCTCTACAATTCCAGAGCAAAGAAAAATGAGGAACTAAGGATGTAAACTAGAAATGATGCATGCAGATTTTATACGAAAATAAAGCACTGTGACCTGTTGAGACATGATTAGACCACCAATGAGTTTTTGATATCGTAGCCAAGTTATAAAATCTGGATTCGACATGATCAGAGATTTAAGGAAATATGAGAATATAAACCTGCAACGAATGCTTTTTGTGAATTGCAAGAAAATTGAAAATCTCTTTACAATGCCATCTAAGGTGACAAGGACAGAGCCTTGGATCAAGCGGTGCACGAAATTTCCGTGATAATTGTGATTTTCTAGCACTTTCCAGAAAGAAAAGAAAAAATTTAGACCAATACGCACAGCCAATGTTTTTCGAGTCAAATTAGTTTATATTCCATATCTACAAAGTTTTGTACGAGTTTTACCAAAGTTTCACATATTATCTGAATACCGTAGCTTTTGCAGACTTTGAGCAGTGTACGTTGTTAAAAGAAGTAGCAATGCTTGGATCATCCACCCCCTTAAGACCACTATATCGTAAAAATTATCCCCTGTGCTTACAACAAAATCGATGTACAATACCTCGCAAATCCTTCCCATTTGCAAATCTGCCAAAACGTTTTGAGCCACAAATTATAGATTTTATGCGTAGGGGAGAATATAAGCGCAAAATCTTTTGCTTAACTGATAAGCCTTCAGTTTGGCTTATATTTGCCTTGCTTTCCCAGTCTCAGAAATTTGCAGGACTTTAATAGAATGAGATAGGGGCTCAAAGATGGAGTCATGTCTCGCACATGTGACCATATGCTTAACCTGAAGAAGACCCATGAGACAGAGTGAAGCAGCTCTTTAAACTCAAAGCTTTTTGTTTACCCAAAAAGTTGGGAAGAAGAATTTGATAAGCTGCTATGACATTCTCTTCCTTTCTTCTACCTTGCTTGGGATTATCTTTACTCTTGACGTAAAGTTTGCCTATGTGGCATTTCCCATATTGAATAAGGAGCTCACAGTGGCACCTATTTTAAGTCTAGAAGTTGCCTACTTTATCATATTAGCATTTAATATTTTTACTACTCTACTTTTTGGAGTTTCAGAATGAATAGTAAAATGTTTAGAGTGATCAGTAAGAGTAGCAGAATGAATAGTAAATAATATAGAAAGTCTGGTAAAAACCATTGCATTCAAAATGATTAATTACAGGTTATAGATCCTTCAGATCAACTTCTTTTTCTTTTCTTTTTTTTTGAAAGTTGGTATTCTATTTATACGTACAAAAGTAGTAAGTAGTACAAAAATGACTTGAGGGGAATGAAATTCCACTCAAGAAAGGCCTAAAGGCCAGGAAGAGTAGGCTCCCGAAATGAATGAACATAGTTGGTACTGCCTTTAAGTAAAATGTTTTAGGCTAGAATAACTTTGAGACCTTAGAAACCTTAAGAAGTTTGTGGACCAGATAATTAAGTAAAAGATTGCTCGACTTCCACTTGGAAACCAGTAGCTTGAACAGCATATTCAAAGGGGTCTAGTCCCTTAGTCTTCATAGTGAGCTCACAGTAGAGGCAAGGACAAGGTGAATGTCTGGAGTTTCTAAACTCTTTACTATATGTTTTACTGTTAGATCTTCTTTCAAAGTTTAGGTGATTTTTTTTTTTTTTTTTTTTCTTTTGGTGATCTTATAACTGTGTTCATCTTCCTGTATAGGTGAAGGTAATGTGCACGCATTGCATATATATATAGAAGGTCCAATATACTTGGCGTACATGGTCATAGTATCTCATGGTCATTGTATGGTGACAGAAATTTGGGCATTTTGCAAATAAGTGGAGCAAGGAAGCTGGTTCATGAAGTTGAATGACACATGGAATGGAAATCTAACATTTTGTGGAAGTCCAAGTTTACTTAATTCAGAAGTAGTATTGAAGTGGCTCTATAGTGTGAAATAGATGGATTTTATTGAACGTTGAAGTAAAGTGTAGTTATTTGAACACTGAGAAACATGAGCAGTTTGAGCAATTTTAGATATATTTTCTTGTTTCTTTGTTCCTCTGAGCAAACCCTTCCCTTCATTTAAAGCGCAACAAGAAGTTTGATCAAGAAATGATTTCTATGTTTTACTGTTCTTTTTCATGTATTGTGTCTCTTTTGTATGTAAAAATATCCATCTTTTCATATTGTGTTTTTTGCCTTGAAATGTAAATTGAGCGTAGTTTACTTGCGCTAAAGGTTCCCAATAAACACTTGGAAATAAATGTTAAGACTTTAGAATAGAATAGAAAGAAAGGAGAGTGAAATAGTATTTTGCTGGGTGGTAACAATGCCATAGGAGTTCCTAGCTGGGTCTTAGACATTTGCATTGTTCAGAAATAATATTTTTCACTAACAACTATAAACTTAAGGGTTGGGTAACATACATATTAATAAAAAATAATACTCACGATGAGTTTTGTATATTTTAAAAGACACCAACTCCATAGGACCCATCTTGCATATAAGGCCCATATGAATATATGCCTAGTGTTATGCGCAGCAACTATACTTATAAAGCACCTTGACAGGGTAACCCATCTGCACTATCCCCTCGAGGAGAGGGCATATGTAACATATGTCAATGCCTATATTGCACAATACATTGTATACAGCCGCTTATTAGTCAAATCCATTCTTGCAAGAATCAACTTGTGGTGTTCTCAGAAGTTGCAGATATATGGACATTAAGGGCCAAGCAAAAACACAAGCGAGAACATTAGCGCGGCAACACCGGGCACACTTTGTTGCAATGTTGTTTGTAGTAATATCATTAAGCAATTGCATACATTATGTACCAATCATGCAGACACTATGGAGTAGCAGACGCCTTAGATTATACTTATCATGGTAAGCTCGCACACATGCCAGGACATTAGCCCGGCAACACATTTTAAGCATGTGAGATGAGGCATTCACCACTACACATAGTAGGGAGGTTGTGACAAGCTTGGGGTGGATATAACTGAATGAATCGCCCCATTTCAACATTAATCATGCAAACTACACCTCAATCTTCATAGTATACTTTGTTCTATCAAAAGACATGGCAAATCTACATTTCTTCATTCCACTTACAAACTCCATTACATCTACCCATGCCACACGTCCAGGACTAATGCACGGCATCGTCGGGCACACGTTTCTAGTATTTCTTTCAATAAAATGAGATAGGGGCTCAGAGGTGCAGTCATGTCTCGCACATGTGACCATATGCTCAACCTGAAGAAGACCCATGAGACATAGTGAAGCAGCTCTTTAAACTCAAAGCTTTCTATTTACCCAAAAAGCTGGGAAGAAGAATTTGATAAGCTGCTATGACATTCTCTTCCTTTCTTCTACCTTGCTTGGGATTCTCTTTACTCTTGACGTAAAGTTTGCCTATGTGGCATTTCCCATATCGAATAAGGAGCTTACACGTGGCACCTATTTTAAGTCTAGAACTTGCCTACTTTATCATATTAGCATTTAATATTTTTACTACTCTACTTTCTGGAGTTTCAGAATGAATAGTAAAATGTTTAGAGTGATCAGCAAGAGTAGCAGAATGAATAGTAAATAATATTGAAAGTCTGGTAAAAACCATTGCATTCAAAATGACTAATTACAAGTTATAGATCCTTCAGATCAACTTTTCTTTTCTTTTTTTTTTTGAAAGTTGGTATTCTATTTATATTATAAGTATAAATAGTACAAAAGTAGTAAGTAGTATAAAAATGGCTTGAGGGGAATGAAATTCCACTCAAGAAAGGCCTAAAGGCCAGGAAGAGTAGGCTCCCGAAATGAATGAACGTAGTTGGTCCTGCCTTTAAGTAAAATGTTTTAGGCTAGAATAACTTTGAGACCTTAGAAACCTTAAGAAGTTTGTGGACCAGATAATCAAGTAAAAGATTGATCGACATCCACTTGGAAACCAGTAGCTTCAGCATATTCAAAGGGGTCTAGTCCCTTAGTCTTCATAGTGAGCTCACAGTAGAGGCAAGGACATGTTCTCGATTTAGCAAAATTATATCTTCCTGAAGCATCTCTAGCCTGGTATATAAACTCTCGAATCAGGCCTGGCTCCAGAGCATAGGAACAAATGCATTCGCAGTCTTCTTCAAAGTGATGTGAGGAGGATCTAGTCAAGAAACTGGCTGCCCACTTCTCGACCTCATCAAATTTTTTGTTGGGGAAGGTGATCCGCCTGCTCATGAGGAAGAATTTTCCTGCAAAATGAGAGAGCATGTAAGTAGAATTATGAGAAAACTTTATAAACCCAAGAAACAGGGTAAAAGCACGCTAAGGTGTCGCAAAAACGTGCATTTTGATGCCACATTTGTGTACCTTGTTTGTGGTGGAATCGGGTGGTGCATAGCAAAGCGGAAATCGCGGGAACGCGATTAATGATTGCCGGTTATTTGAATTTCATGCCACGTCATCATCTCCCTCTTCGA
>JAANSK020280346.1:0-11040 GCA_011763485.2 Isoetes engelmannii
TAACTTCTTATACCAAGCTCCACTTTTGACCACTATACAATCTGGTAAAGGTGAGTCCACTGGCATAGAAACACAGAGTCCACTGGCATAGAAACACAGATCCTTGGACCATTCATAATAGAATATCATTTGAAATACAACTTCGTAATACCAAGATTGCATACGTGCTCCAATTTACATAAAAATTGACCTCACCCTTTATTTATTTTCTCACTTCTCAACTGGCGTGGCGAGAAGGTGGACTACAAACTCAGAAAGTCTTTTGTGGAGTGTGCTCCATTTTGTCCACAAAAATCTAGCAAACTTATAGTGTTTTTACTGGAGTAGTTTCGTTCGCAATTTCATTCTCTTGTATTTCATTCATAGCCAGACCTCGCTATCCCTTTGCCATAGCCAGACCTCGCACCAAACTTTAAAATGAGCAATTGTTTTGCCATAGCCAGACCTCGGACCAAGCTTCAAAGTCTAAGCTTCCCAGAAAACTTTTGGTAAAAGAGCTGAGCATGCATGACGACTTGGGAAACTGTTGCCCAAAACTATGCTAAAACTCTAGAAGACATTCCCTTTACCCTCGGCCCCCCTCCAATCGGAAAATGCTCTGAAACATGCCACAGACTAAAAACACGACGGAATTCAACTGCACCATTGAATACAACAAACTAAAATCTGCCAGAAAATTCAAGACAAGCTGCGAGAAAAGTTTTCCGGTGGGGGGGTGCCCTCTTTGTTTCAAAATCATAGCTTTTCCCATTGTCAATAAATAATTCTCCCTCTGCTTCATATGTGCTTGTTAAAGCTACCACCTAAACTGCATCTTAACCGCTTCTACTTTTCTACAATTTATCAGGCAATACAAACATGCAATCCTTCCATACTATAGAATCCTCATAGTAAGAAAGGAAGGTTTTGATTTTAGATTATGCTGCCAAACATTTTTGTTGACAAAAATTCTGTTGCAATATCTAGATAAGTTCGTCTGGTAGAAGTTGAATTGCAAACTAATAATACTGAAAATGCAACAACAGTACCTTTGTGAGGATGTTTTCGCAACCATTAACAATCCATAGCAATGATCTTATCCTTTCAATGAAAATCTACATCCTTTCAATAATAATGCACATGCAAGCAACGGATAGATTTGATGCATACTCATGCAAAACCACATTCAAAATTCATGCAAATGGACATGCATGGAAATACGGTCATGGCCACACAATCCATGCAAAAGCATGTGCAAAAATTCATGCAAAAGCACAAGGATGGAATTACAATCATGGCCATAGAATTCATGCAAAAGTGCATGCATAGAATACAACCATGGCCACACAATTCATGCAAAAACACATGCATAGGAATATAACTATGGCCACACAATTCATGCAATACCACATGCATGAAAATACAACCACGACCACATGATTTCTTTCTCTCATAAAAAAACAATGGCTAAGTAAAGGGTTCACTCTAGAAATACCATTTAGTATATCCATTTGAATACACTACAAAACTGGAGCTCTGGTGTCTAGTCCACGTCGATACCCGCATGGTGGGTCGTCCCCTTGGACCCTCAAGCCACTTTCTCCTCGTCCTCGTCCTCTCGTGAAATGCTCATATCGTGCCTTTCGTGATTATACGACACAATATGGCAGTCCCTCATCTAACTTTTATCGGTGAATTCTCATCTCACAACTCCCTCCTTGCCTACTTATCGTCAATTTTCCACTGCTTCATTTGCTCTCGTTATTCTTCCACGTGGTATGACGTAAAAATTACTATCTACCTATCTTTCTGGTTGGCCACTAATTTAGATATGACTGATTCTCATAGTTTGTACGATATATCATGAATGAGTCCAACGAGCGACATTGACATGTGCACATCAAGTATGGCAATGCCTACAAGTAAACAACTAGTTCATGAATTCTCCAAGTTCTCACCAATAGAGCGACTACAAAAATCTCATGGTTGATGGAGACTCCAAAACCGTGTTCTAGTCATCAACCTAAAATAACTCATTCAAGGAAGGTTGGTGGCCCTCTCACTTGGTTAAGGTTTGGAGCTGTTGTCCCGCTTGGTTAGGTTCAATTCCATGAAACCCCACGAAATAAAATAACTGATTCATGAGTTCATCCAATTTGCACTCCAAAGCCTCCAAAAAGCCCAAATATTGATATAAAAGAACGTGATGTTTAACCATATTCTACGTCTCCATACTAGGAAACCATATTATTTAGCTGGATTCTACTCATGCTGATTGAAGAAGCTTTGCTTCATCGTTTCTATTATAGGTGTGACATGTCACTCGAATAATTTAACACTTGATTACATTATCATCATTCAAACTTGCGTCGTGGCATACAATTGTCCTCTTTGAAGGGAAACAAATTATTTGAAGCAATCTATATCCTCTTTGGTGGTTTGGTTCTCGGAATTTGTGTAAGGGTTTCAATTTTGAAGTCTATGTTCCAACATGAATATATGTGACTAGAATATCATAATTTTGTAGTTCTTATGTAGTAGCAAGTGGTTGCTGAACTATTGCACGACATGTATTATACTCTTTTAGGTGTACATTACACGTACGACATATGATACGAAAATAATGCACGATTCTATGATGTGTTTGTCAACCAACCATAATACATGTCCAAAAGTCGCTAAAGATATACTATCATATGTCAAATGATTCTCTATGATGGCTATGTTGCTTGAGCTTGGGCTCTAATATGACATGTATGCATAGCAGAACAGCTCAAGATAGTTATACCCTGGACTTATATATTTCGAAGCGGAATTATCTGGTTGCGGAGTCCTTTAACCAGCTCCGTTTTGTTTGCCGCGCGTTATCAGTACCTGCCACCTTACCCATCCCTGTCGTGAATCCCAACCCTCTGCCTCAATAGCGCGTCTTCATCGTCAATATAGTAACCCTTCTCTGGTATTCTTACATATATTCTATCCTCCAAAATTGCAAGCCAGTAATTATGTACTGTGTAGATAAAAACCCTGTTCCCCCAAGCCAATACTTCGGGATCCTAACAAAAAGATCTCATGGTCAAGGAGCACCATATCCCGCCTGCCATGTCAGGTCCTTATCCGAGTACTAATACGTACAGGAAATTCCATCGCGATTGGAATAAAATGCCACCAATCTAGGACATCCATGTTGAAATCCTAATGTGGAATTGCAATCCTTTCATCCAGTACTCCAAAAACCACCCCTGGTGGAACCTAACCCTTAGTATCCCCTGCCATGGGATTTGGAGCCCAGGATTCATCCACACTGTTTTATACAAGAATTTCATTCTAGTTTCAATTTTGTTGTGGAAGGCTTGCCGACATGGGTCAGTGCGGAAGCATGCCTGACACTACAGAATTGAAACTAGAATGAAATTCTTGTTATGTGAAGCTTTGGATAGGAGAAATTCTGCAAATCTGGAAGTAATGAACAGTTAGAATGCTAGTAGAAAAGAAATAGTGCAAGTAAAAACTGTCGGAATTGCCTGACCGCAAGTAAAAATTTGCAGCACAAAGAATAATTGCATTCAAGTTTAGAACTGTATCTAGATGTCCTGATGCGATTGGCGGTGGGGACAGAATTGCCCCTACCCAAACTTTACGTACTCAGGATTGTACTGTCTGTTAGATTTTGATAACTGAAAAATACTTCCTTGAATTTAATGAGACAACTTGGATACAAGATTTAGACAAACAATGTCTTTAACACCACAATCAAATTTAATGTAATACCAACACTTGCATTCTACAGACAACCACAATGATCATCTAGAACTTCAAATGATCATTATTTACAAGGTCACACAAATTCAAGCATACACCATTGTATTATTACCATAATACCAATGGTTACTATTGATTATTTCAAGGAACCTTCAAAACCTATTTCAGTCATTACCCCAGAGTACTTGAACTAGCAAATGAACCGGCTAGAACTCGATCCGTTTAGAATCCTGTGTAACTTTCCAGTAAAGAATCTGTACAATGCATCTTTTTTTATATACAACAGTCCGGCTTAGGAGCCTAGACCGTCTCCTTAGTAGTAAGCTCGTCGATCTGTGATTTGACCGAGCTCTTTTAGGCAATTTCGAATAGACACGCCTCCAAAATTTTTGGCTCGTGCCCTATAAACACGACCATTGGAATTTAGTAAGAACCAATGGTTTAAACATGTCAATGTTCCCAAATAATCTTGTTCACTAGAAATAACTTCTCCAAGATTATCAAGGTCTTAAAATATCTCCCTGGACGTGTCCACAATTCCCTCACATCCATAACTTTTCCAGCATGCTTAATTTATCTTCAAGTGCTCATTCTTATCATATTTTTCCTGTGTTGATCTTCTCTATATGCTTCATGTATCATTTCAAATTTCCATATTCTGCTCACATGTTCATGCTGTAAGTTTCTCCACAAGATGATAATGTGAACATTTATTTATAACACTCCCCCTTTCACATTATGATCTTGTTACTTTCTAATACCAAGATCCTTTAATAGATTCTGAAATCTTTTGGTATTCAAACCTTTTGTCAAACGCCAGCTGATTTTCAGAATTTACATATTTTAGCTCAAATTCTCCTTTCTTTACCATGTCCCTGATATAGTGAGTTTCCATCTCTATGTGTTTTGTCCTTTCATGCATCATTGGGTTTTTGGTCATGGCATTACAACTCTGATTATCACAGTACAGATTTGTACTTCTTGTTTGCTTTACTCCAGGTTCATCTAAAAATCTCCTTGTCCATACAATTTCCTTGCCAGCTAATGTAGTTTCTGCATACTCTGATTCTACTGTGGATAATGCAATTGAGGATTGCTTTTTGCTTTTCCAGCTTACAGGTGCTCCTCCAAATATTAGCACATATCCAGAGGTTGACTTTCTCTCATCAATATCCCCACACCAATCTGCATCACTAAATGCTTCTAGCTGCAATTTCTTTGAGGTATAAGTTATTCCCACATCTTGTGTACCTTTCAGAAACCTCAAAAATCGTTTGGCAGATTCCCAATGCTTAATACCTGGATCATTATTGTACCTAATTAGCATGTTGATAATATATGCTATCTCTGGTCTAGTATTGTTGGCCACATATAACAAGCTTCCTATTAGTTGCCTGTATGGAATTTTGGCCATTCTTTCTCTCTCCTCTTCTGTTTTGGACTCATGTGTTTAGATATTTTGTTACCAACCACAAAGGGTGATTTCACTGCCTTACAATCAGCCATGTTAAACTTCTCTAAAACTGAATGGATGTAATTGCTTTGCTTTAGACTTACAGTTTTGTTCTTCCTGTCTCTACTAACTTCTATCTCCAAGAAGTGTGACAACTCTTCAAGATCTGACATCCTATATTTTGCTTTTAACATTTCCTTGCACTTATTTAGGATTTCTGTGTTACTGGCAGCTATGACACAGTCATTTACATAGATGGCCATGATACAAAAACCATTCTCATTCCCTAAAACATAAACATTCCCATCATTATTGAGTTTGATGAAGCCTTGCTCATTCAAGAATTGATCAATGCACTTATACCACTGCCTAGGAGCTTGTTTCAAGCCGTAGACAGCCTTTTTTAGCCTCCATAGTTTTGTCTTTCCCTTCTCATATCCCATAGCCTGTTTCATAAACACTTCCTAAATCAGCATTTAAGAAGGCCGTACATACATCCATATGGTGTAGCTCTAAGTCTAAAGCATTTGTTAAGGCTATGATCATTCTGACACTTGCTAGCTTTACTACAGAAGAGTATGTTTCATCGAAATCAACTCCTTTTTTTTGTGTAAATCCTTTAGCTACAAGTCTAGCTTTGTATTTTGGTGATCCATCTGCATTCTTCTTTAGTTTATATACCCATCTATTCCCTACTGCTTGTTTTCCCTTTGGAAGATCCACCAATTGATAAGTACAGGTCCTCTCAAAAGACTTAATTTCATCATCCATTGCTTCTTTCCACCTATCTGCTTCAAAATTGTTAACAACATCATTAAAGGTTTCTGGTGTCCCCTTTTCAACTATCATTAATGCCTCCGGTATGTCAGATTGCCCCCTTAGCCTAATGCTTTTACCATCCTTCTCCCATACAAATTTGTGTCTATATTCCCTTCTTTCCTAAGTTTAGCAGCCTCTGTTGACCTTTTCCCTTTTTCTTTATTTAGCAACCCTTTTTTATTATCCACACGTCCTCTAACTTCTGGCTCCTGTTCAATGTCAGACCCCTGCACGCTTTTAGCAACAGTTTGCTCTTCTCCCTCCCTTTCTGTTACATCTCCACATACACTCTTCTCTTCATGTCATTGCATCAAACTTTGTTTGTTCACAAATACTTCCTTCTTTGTCCTTTTTTGTAGCAGTCAGATCCTCTAGCTTTGGCTTCTACATCACATTTTCTACAAGAGTAACATCCTTGCTTATCATTATATTCCTAGTTTCTGGATTGTACATTCTATATCTCTTAGAATGTTCATCATACCCCACTAGATATGTGACTGTGTATCTATCATCCAATTTTTGTCTTAATTGCTCAGGTACATGAGTGTAACCAAGGCAGCCATATGATCTAAACTCTTCAAAATCTGGTACCTTTCCATACCACATTTCATCTGGGCTTTTCCCTTCTAATCCCTTTGTAGGTAATTTATTTTGTATAAGCACTGCAGTCTTAACTGCTTCTTCCCATAGAAAATTAGGCAACCCTGCATGCTTGACCATGGCTCTGGTTGCATTTAGTATGGTTTTATTCTTCCTTTCTGTTGTCCCATTCAGTTGAGGTGTATAGCTGCATGTATACTGCCTCCTACTTTCCTTCTTAATGCAAAAAAGTTTAAACTTGTTTGATAGATACTCACCTCCTCGATCAGAGCGTACACATTTGACTCTCCTCCCTGTTGAGCATTCGACCTCAGCAACAAATGCTTTGGCGACTTCATAGGCTTGATCTTTATACCTTAGGCAATACACCTTGGTCTTTTTACTGAAATCGTCCACAAATGTAATGAAGTATCTCTTTCCTGTAATCCCTGCTACATTAAGAGGCCCACAAAGATCAGTGTGTATTAGTTCCAAAATTTCTGTTGAATTCCTTTTCCCTTTGGTAAATGGCAGCCTTGCATGTTTTCCCAAAAGGCATCCTTCACAAATGTGATTTTTCTCATCTGCCTCCTTGCATTCTAACCATCCCTGTTTTAACATGTATTCCAGATTTTTGAAATTGGTATGTGCTAATCTTTCATGCCAGGTTTGCAAATTTGGAGTCATGGTCAAATTGATGCTTCCCAAACAGTTTGGATCTAAACCAAAAAGATTGCCTACCCTCCTTCCTAGAAATTTTAGTTTGTCTCCTTCATAAATTTTACAATGAGCTTGCTCAAAAATAACTCTGAAACCCATATCAACAAGCTGGAAAATTGATATTAAATTCCTCACTAAGGAGGGTACACACAATACATTCTGTAGATTCACTACTTTTCCATTCAAGTCAAAAAGCTTCAACACTCCTACATTCTCTATTTTTTGAATGTCTCCATTTCCTACTTGGATCTGCCCATTAAAGATCTCTTTGCAATTCTTCAATACTTTGGCTGAGCGTGTGATGGTTTTCTCAGCTCCACTATCTAAAATTAATAGATCATCACTGTTAGACCTGTTATTGCAAGCTGAAAAAGCCTTAAACTTATTTACCTCATCATCTTCTTCTGTTGGATTCTCTTCTTCAAGTAACACCTCTTCTGCTATATTTGCCTCTGCCATTTGGTTCCTGCCACGTCCCCTTCCTCTTCCTCTATTGCTGGAGTTACCTCTTCCCCCTCTACCTCCTCTTCCAGAATTGGATTTTGGTGTAGAGCATGTATTAGCATAATGGCCACGTCCCCCACAGTTATAACAGTTTATATCTTTGGTTTGATTTGGACAATCAACCTTAAGATGGCCATACTGATTGCAACTAAAGCAAGGACCAAGTTTACTTCCTTGTTTACTCACCTCCTTATCTTTCTTCTTTGCAAGCAGTACCCGGCTCGTTTCTTCTTCCTCCATGACTCTATTCTACTCAATTTCAGTCTTAAGCATTCGTTCAACTTCAATCTTGCTTTGGGCCATTGTTCTTATGAATATGGAAATTGTTCCAAGACTCGCCACTGCCCTGGAAATTGCCAACACCTGCTGTTGCTGAGTGTAAAAAACTCCTGTTGCTTCCAAATCAGCAATTATGTTATCAAATTGTTGAAAAAAGTCATTTACATTATGCTTTTCATGAAACCCCAGCCTTCTAAGTTCATTCTCCAAAATATCTATTTGAGAAGATGTTTGCTCCTCATAGTTTAACATCAAATAGTTCCACATTTGCTTTGGTGACATCCCCCTCAACCTCAGCACAATACTAGAACTCACCTTACTCATGATAATGCCCTTTGCTTCTCTTACTTTGGTATCATCTTCATCTAGTATCAGCCTCGAACTCACAGCTTCTCTGATTTGTGCTTGAGCAGACTGCTTACCTGTTGAAGATGAGCTTGCTTCATTTGCTGCAATCACAGTTGCAGACCTGCCACCATTACTCCTTTGGCCATTGCCTTCAATTAGGTCCCACAGACCCTCCACCTCAAGCACATGCTTGATCTTCTCCTTCCAAACTTGGAAGCCAGAATCCCCCTTGAACACGTCTATGGCATTCAACAGCCCTGATCCAAATCTAGTTGACATGTTTGTCTGAAATAAGCTCTGATACCACTGTTAGATTTTGATAACTGAAAAATACTTCCTTGAATGTAATGAGACAACTTGGATACAAGATTTAGACAAACAAATTTAATGTAATACCAACACTTGCTTTCTACAAACCACAATGATCATCTAGAACTTCAAATGATCAATATTTACAAGGTCACACAAATTCAGGCATAGACCAATGGTTACTATCGATTATTTCAAGGAACCTTCAAAACCTATTTCAGTCATTACCACGGAATACTTGAACTATCAAATGAACCGGCTAGAACTCGATCCGTCCAGAAACCTGTGTAACTTTCCAGTAAAGAATATGTACAATGCATCCTTTTTTATATACAAGAGTCCGGCTTAGGAGCCTAGACCGTCTCCTTAGTAGTAAGCTCGTCAATCTGTGATTCGACCGAGCTCTTCTAGGCAATTTTGAATAGAAACTTGCCTTCAAAATTTTTGGCTCGTGCCCTATAAACACGACCATTGGAATTTAGTAAGAACCAATGGTTTAAACATGTCAATGTTCCCAAATAATATTGTTCACTAAAAATAACTTCTCCAAGATTATCAAGGTCTTAAAATATCTCCCTGGACGTGTCCACAATTCCCTTACATCCATAACTTTTCCAGCATGCTTAATTTTATTTTCAAGTGCTCATTCTTATTAGATTTTTCCTGTGTTGATCTTCTCTATATGCTTCATGTATCATTTCAAATTTCCATATTCTGCTCACAGGTTCATGCTGTAAGTTTGTCCACAATAATGTGAACATTTATTTCTAACACTGTCCCTTTCTGTTGCATGGACAGACGTGATTCAAACAGTGTCAGACACCACGGAAGCCATCTGGGCCGCTAGTAGCCACTGCCAAAATCTAGGTTGTTCGAGATGTTTTTGGATTCTGGGATCGCACATTGGCAACTAGTTGCTCCGATACCCCAACATTGTGATCTTAGAGTAGTGTTTAACAATAATTTTAATGTTATGGGCACGCCAACAGTGCATCATCGTTCAATAACACACCCATAGACGAGCTGAAATGAGACACAAACATCCAAGTCAGGGTAGCCCTTAAGGCCAAAAGTTTGCTAAGAGGCTATTTTTTCATGTTATTAAATCTTAATAATTTCCATATCATAACTTAGTAGGATCAGTCATAGATGGCAAAAAAATAATTAGCCAACTTTTCTATGAAAAATTCTCATGTCATTGAACATTTCCCATGTGCTCTAAGGGGCAAAACCATAGATTCACCAAAACTTCTATTTTCCTTGTACAAGATTATATGCAGTCTCTGTAAAGACATAGCCTTCCTCAAAAAAAAAAAAAAAAAAAGACATAGCCTTCAGCAGACGTGATAAGAGGCGGGTGAGGAAAGGAGTCCTCAACATTTACATCATCATCACAACATTCATCTTGTGAGTCTTCAAGCTCTACAACTGGAGAAATCTCTACAAATGCAAAGTCACTCCCGTTTCATCTGAGTCATGCACAGAAGAATCAGCAGAGCTTGATTTAGCACTATAGCCCTCGAGATTCTAATCCATCTTGGACACAAAGCTCCTCCAGAGAATTTGAAGATGGAGGAGGCAACAGAGATGATGAAACAATAGTGGCCACTCCACAATAATCAAACCTCAAGAACAAAATAGTGGCAAGTCCCCAAGAACCAAATATCAGGAATAGAAAATAGTTCAAAGGCTGCTCAAAGGATTAAACCTTAAGAAGCGAAAAACGTTTGAAAGAGTGCTCGATCTTGATCTTGATCAAACCTTAAGAAGCGAAAATCGTTTGAAAGAGTGGTCGATCTTGACCTTGATGTCGTGGTGCAAAACGCGTGCATCTTGAATCGCGTGCACATTAAGGTTGTTTAAGATTTGGAGTGGGGTGTAAGATTCGAGTGGAATCGAGGAGTGAAAGATTCGATAGCAGAATAATCTTTATTACTACAAAGGGAAACCCAGATGGGGTTTCCCAAATTGAAACCTATAGAGGCTTTTTTATAGGTAGAAACCGAGACTGGTTTATACCTGAAGGAAACCTATAGAGGATTAAGTGGAAAACCTATGTTGGTACCCAACCAATTGAAACCTAGAGTAGTTTTAATAGAAAACTAGTGTAGTTTAATGGAAATCTATGTTGGTTTTTTGCATGTGCCGGAATTGTTCCAGGAGGATATGGTGGTGCAGGTTTGGCGGATCCACCCAGAGGTTGATGCTGCATGCTTTGTGCGGTCTGCTTACCGTACGTTGGTCATTCATGACACTTTGCCTCCTTCTGGCAAGTGGTCTTTGCAGCT
>JAANSK020280357.1:0-11039 GCA_011763485.2 Isoetes engelmannii
AGAGTGTTCATATTTCGAATTCCCCTGGTGCCTAATAATGCAGAACTCCCATTCCAGTTTGAGCGCATGCAATTTCCAGTACGACCAGCTTTTGGTATGACAATTAACAAGTCCCAAAGCCAAACAATGAAAATGGTTGGTTTGTATCTGCCAAATCCAGTATTCATTGTCTATCTTTGCAGATCAATTTCTAATGGCCCAGATCAACATATCTCATGAAATGCTAATTAGTTCTATAACATAATGGTGAAAATGCTAAACCAACAGCCCCTCTGCACAAGCAACCAGAAACAATTGTGCCTCACACACAGCCGCACAACCAATCATGATTCTTTGCAAAGGTAATTCTATGTTGATTCCGCAGCTCCATACTCCAAAAAGCAAAACAGATGCAACAAAGATGATCATTATTCTTTTATTTCTGTATTTGAACTAAGATGTTTGACTAGCATTATGGTACATGATAATTTTGTTTCTATAGTTTGTCTTTGTTTTTTCATCAGAAAACTACTATTATTCCAGCTTGATAAATGAATAATCATGAAGCTGCATTACATGCAGTGGACTTGACTAGCGCATTCCACTCTAGAATTATGGAATAGTTTTGTGTTGTATGTCTTAACAGTGAGAACATGCAGTTAAGATCTTCGATGGAAGGACATGGCAGGATAGTTTCTACAGTAGGAAAAGGCAAGAAATTAGCATTGGTTGAATCATGTTGGTTTTTAATTAGGTTTTACCTAATGAACTGAATTTTACATAGTTGGCTATGGCAAGTTAAGGAGCTTGGAGGCTGGCTATTTTGCAACTCAAAACGTAAGTTAATATATCATATTCTTTTTGAGTGAAGCAATCAGTTTGTGATTTAGGACATATTGATAGTGCCATTTCCATCACTTGCATCCACATAACAGCTCAAATTTAGCATCGTAATTTCCAGCTCCATAACTCCATAATTTTCAGGTTATTAGTATCGATGTTTCCTAAATGTTGTTATGTTACAGCCTTCATTTGTATCATAAGCAGTTCATGTATATGTATCTATTTTAAAGTTGAATTATGGATCATGGAAAAATTTGTCATGAAGAACCCCAATATCAAGCGGGCAAGAAATAACGGAGAGTAAGTTTAGAGTGATAATTAGATGCTTGATCAAGATTGGGCACGTTATTTCTTTTTTCATGATCAAGATTGGACGCGTTATTTCCTTTTTCAGAATATAGAAGTATGGGGTGCTTATATGGGAATCTTGAATATGGTAAAAGCCCAGAGAATTCGCTGTCTGACCTCTCAATATGAACATAATAGGCCTTTTTATGAATCAGCATGATGCAAGTACTATTGATTGAAAAAGACTTCGCATATTAGACAGAGCTGTGCAGATCAGTGATAACTAAGTAATCGTGAGCAAGCCACGATGACCAAGTAATATTTCATTTTTCCTAATATTGGAATGAATGTAGATGGTGGATGCGCAATAAGAGTGCAATCTTTGGGGTAGCACACTAGAAATCTTAACACTGAACATGGTGGAAAACATCATGGGATTGATGCTATTGAAGTTATTGATGCTGTCTAATTCTACAAATAACTGACTTTTCTGAACTTTTATAATTCACGTTCGAATGTTCATAAGAATGGAGCTCAAGGGACTGAGTCTTCTATAGAAAAGAAACTGGAAGTGGGGCAGCAAGAACTGAAAGATCTAGAGGCAAGACTTATTGAGCTCCAAAGTTGTGCTTAATTGCTTTTTTGTTTCCTGACTAACGTTTGTAATGTAATTGTCCCTACAAATAGTATACTGAGGTTGTTGTGCAATAGAGGCTTTGCCATTGTACAATTCAACTTACAAACAATTCATGACCTTTTGGTGATCGCATCTAGGTTATGATAAGGATCCCAATACCACTCGGAATATTTTGTAATGCCATTGCAATATCATCTCCCATTCATGAAGTTTATTGTCTGGAAAAGATGTGGCATTGCAAAATATTTGTCACATACAAATATATTAGAAAGGTGGTCATTTTCTTCCTCTACAAAGTTCTGCGAGTGGTCATAATGGAATTGGTTATTAGGTTTTTTCAACCTTCCTAGTGGGCAACCTAGTGATCCAAGCTGATGAAACTAACCACACGTCTATTTCATTGCATGTGCCTACCAGGCTTGCATTTGATAAATTAGAACAAAACATTTTTTAAGGTACTGAAGAAAGACCACATAAAGGTATATGGTTTTGACTTTTTCAGCATAAGTTTCAGTCAAAGACTTAGCAATTGATAAATCATATGAATGGCAAGAAAAATGTTTCACAATCGACACGTATAGTAGCCAAATGTGGATCACAATTTCATGTTACATTAAAAAAATGGCAAAGTTGTACCATTGACATTTTTAATCTATAGACATTTTATTTTAAAGCACATTTCGGTTTTGTTGTACATGCCAATATCTCCCAAACCCTCCCAAACATAGAAGACACATTTTGACCTTGAAAAGGCAAAAGGCTCATTTTTGCCTTTTCTAGGTTTAAAAAGATTCATGGAGGAGCAAGAACTCACAGAACTTTAACATCATTTTGACACATAATTTGCAATGACAGAGGAACGAGAAAGAAGGAGAAATAACTACAGGAGAAGCGAGCTGTAGAGACACTGTGAAGCTTGATTTGTTAAAACAAAGAGAATATTAGAAGAAAAGAAAGATATAACAGGCTACAAACAACAACCGCACGGTAACCTAACTATCAGCATCTAGCTCAGCAATGCAAATGATTTAAAATGTAACTCAAATGCATCATATTGTCAAGTATGAACCTTCGAGCCATGAATTACTATAGACATACTTAGGCTTTTCATTTACAAGAACCCAAACATTGCCCAGCAACGCTGGGCACCAGCTCTTTAATTAAAGGTTATTGCAGACGTTTCTCATTACAGTCAAAACATTTTTAAACTTCCAACTTATGCCCAGCAACGCTGGGCACCATTAATAGTATATTGTAATAAAAGTATAGTATGTGTCTGTTGTGCATCGAGCTCTATATCCAATGGTTTAGATTCAATCGTGCGACATGTGGCTTCACCTGATAGAGCTCTATATCCAACGGTTTGCTTCTTCGGCAGCATCGTGTGAACAATTTTGCCCTTCGGTAGAGCTCGAACAGAGAATGGCTCCTCTGTGGTTGCAACTGCCACGATGATGATCAATTGCTCTCAATTGGATGGCCGAGAAAGATCTAGGCTTTCCCTAACACTCGAGTTCTAGGGTTTTGCATCCGTCTCAAAAGCGGGACTGATGATTCTGGCCGAATCGAGAAAGTAAAACTCTGCTTCTTTCTATTTTCATAAGGTTTTTTATTTCCATCTTTATTGCCAGAAACACTGAGCTTTTCTTTTTGTAGAGCTATGGATTCAGACGATGACGACAACAACAAATCATATTTTCGTCATGGCAAAGAGGCCAATCGTCTTTGTTGTCTGCATGTTTATGCATGTGGACAAATGATGGCCCCGAATCTAAAATAGAAGGTAATACACACAAATATAACCTCATAGGATGCATCTGGATTTGAGGTTTGGAGCTGATTTATGGCATGGAGATGTAAGTATGTGTATTAGTAATGGATATGTTGCAGAACATCTAAAGTAGGGCAGCCATCAGACATTCATTACAGACAAAACCATGTTCCAACACAATGATCACGAATTTCAATTTTGCAAGGGTTTCTGATGGTCACGGAAGTCATAATTCATTGACTTATCTTGAAGATCTATACATCTGCCGTCTTCTGCGCACTGTCCAAAGGGGTAATCCTTTCAGCTAATCATGGGCCAAGTCCTTCCTACTCTTACAAATTCAGTACCATGGATCATGACAGTAGCATCTAGAACCTTGGATAGATCATTTTCAGCAAATGTGGTCCTTGGTAACAAGGTTCTTATGGAGGTGAGATGCTCTATAGTGGTAGAGGTTTCCATGGTAAACAAATTCCACTTTTTAATTCGTGGCTCGGTCATTTCTGTTCAGCAGGAACTCTAGGTGCAAAGCAAGTCAAAGGAAAGATAGTTTTGTGTGCATATGAGGGTGAATATACATGTTTTAATAAAAGTATGGCAATTGTTAGGGCAGAAGGAGTAGGCATGATGTTGGCGAAGCCTTCACAACTTGAAAAAGCCATAGCTCCTGAGAGCTACTTGATGTGGGATATGCTTTGAAGAAATATATCATTATGACAGTTTCCCACAGCGACGTCACAAGCCTGGGAAATTGCCACACCCTACTACCATGATATCACGGCTAAATTCAATGCTAGAGTAGAGCCCCATACCAGAGTTGTACATCCCTATGATGGCCTTTGGGTACCAAAGGCCAAGCTTGCTGAAGCCCTGCCTGAAGTTCCAAATGTTATGAAGGCATTGCAAAATAAAGCCAACCGCATGCCAGACTACATGACAATGAACAGTAAGGGTGTCAGATACTTCACCCTCACTTCACCCTCACTGCTACCTTGACCACTTTCCTAGCATATAAATCTGAGAATGTCACAGATCAATCTTAAATTCCAGCCATTGACCTTGACCCCTTAGACTTCAGGCAGGATGAACAACTCCTTCTCCAATATGAACAAAATGTCTTAGAGCAGCAACGCCAAGCAGATCAAGATGCAGATGATGTGGAGGACGTGGCCGACATTCCATCAAACGAGGAAGAAGAAGCTAGGTAGCAATTGAAAATGCAACTTCAAATTCAGCAGCAGCGCAATCTCTGGACAGCAGAAGAATCTAAATTGGGCATCACTAGCCTCACTCCAATAATGATCCATGGTGAAGAATACTTATTCCTGAATGACATCAAGCATCTACCACACTGCCAAGCGCACGAGTACCGGATCTTTGTTAGCAATGCTAAAACATAAAGAAGACTATGATAACTTCATCCACCATGAGACTCAAACTTCCCAATGGAGGAGACGGAAACAGATACATACCGAGGAACCAGAATATCAGATCAGGATGCATACCTCAGAATCAGAGGAAGGATGCTACATCATGAAGAGCCTACTGATGAAGAATTTTATGCCATCCAGTATCGTCTTGGTATCAGGTAGAAGACTACTTCCATCCTTCAACCTAGCAGTTCTGCACCTCAACAAGAAAGGCGAGAACGAGGAGGCACCCAGTTGGACACCTATAGGTCCATGGAAGCAGACTATAGAGACTTATGGTCAGTACCGGTGGATGATTATGCCTCCAGGCATCGTGATGACATAGCCAGGTCTACGGAGGAAGAGCAAGCAGTAGCACTCAGGTACTATATTTGCCTTTGTTGACTGACAGAGTTGTAGTTTTTCATAAGACTTTCAACCCTAGAGGAGCAGAGGCAGTATACCTATTGATTGCACTCTCAGGTTATGGTAAACACGCCAGGTTATCAGATAATATAGATCATGTTATACTGGTTCGGAGGGCAATAGCACTCCATAAATTTGATTTTGCCATACCTAACCTCCGTACATGGCGCTTAGCAGTCACGGCAGTCTTGTTTAGTAGAAGACCAGAAGAGGTTACAACAGCTCTGCAAGGAGGAACAGCTCAGAGGATGCTGCACAACTTGGGTGGAAGAATTACGCCAGCGGAGATCGATAAGTATATTCAGAATCATGCTGAATATCATTTCTACTGCTGTAATATTTGAATATTATATGTCTAAAACTTCTGCGGACATATATATAATTATGAAAAACAATTTTTGAGTCGTTTTCTTTGCTTATTTCTTTTACGCACAATAGACTCCAATGCAACGTCTAGGAAAGAATTAAATGACTAACCAAATTAGTTCAATTTTCTATTGTGTGTAACAGGAGTCCCAAGAAACTTTGAACTCAATGGGCAGCCCATTGATGAGAACACGCCCCAACGGCAATTCCAACATCGGAACTAGTTCGACGAGGCGCCCACACCCGAAGAAGAGATGTCCCATATGAGGTCAGACATCCAGAAGATCAAGGTCCTCCTGAGTCAAACAATTGGTCCACCCTAGGACTGAAACGTGTAAGCACCACAGCGATCTCGTCAGCCAAGGGGCAAATGCAAGAAAAGAAGCAGGAGACACTCCTCGTCTATAGAAAATACTTCTGATTCTTCCAACACTGAGTCGGAATCGGAACAGGAGGAACAGAGTGAGCCAAAACGGAATGATAGGGCAGCAAATAACAAGGGCAGATCAACAGAATATCAGAAGAAAGTGGATTCAATGCTTGGGAGCATTTGGAAGTCTCGGAAGCTAGAGCAGTTCTCAGGTGAAAACAAGTCAGGCTTAGCAGCAGAGGCTTGGCTTGATGAAATGAGAGACTATGGCAACGCCTATGATATGAGGGATAAGGACTGAAGCAGAGTTGCTACAACTAATCTCAAGGGATCAGCCCGTATATAGTGGAAGGGATACGCAAAGAGTCATGGATTAAGCAGGGATGCATGCAAGTTCAAGAAATTTGCAAAAAGCATTTAAGAAGCACTATGTTCCAAGGGAGCATAAGACTCATATGACGCAGTCCTTCTACAGGTTGCAACAAGGAAATAAATCAGTCCAGAAGTATACAGAGGAGTTCATGCGCTTAGGGTTGTATGTCCCTAAGCTCAGTGAAAGGGATGCTATGGATGGTTATATTGAAGAGTTGAATGAAGAGATCCGACGATTTGTAAAAGCCATCATCCTTAGGACAGTGACTGAAGCAGAAGCAAAGGCTATAAGCTTATAGGGGACTGGACCACAGGAAAGCTTTCCCAAACGGAGTTACTATGAGAATGGTAAATCTTCCAACGACTTTAGTCCGCGACCAGCAAGTTCGGCGCCTGCTAAGACTCCGTACACTCCTCCATATCCTATGCAGGAGAGAAAGCAGGTAACATTCAAGGATAAGCCGCAACAGAAGCCGCAACAGCAGAGAGGTAACTATTCCAAAACCATCAAGCAGTCCTTACAGGCTATCCCAAAGGAGAAGAGGCAAGAGTGCATAGAGAAACAGTTGTGTTTCAGATGTTTCCAACCGGGGCACATGACTCACACCTATCCTTTTGTCATGAATGCTGCTCTTGTCGAGCTTGGAGGATGGGAAACCCCTCCCGAGGGAGACAACGACGAGGCCCGTGATTATATCCATGGTGAGTGCATATTCTAGCCGCCATAGATACTGGAAATGCAGAAAGCCAATACAATGTAATTTCAACTATTGGTAAGATAAATGCTATGTCATTTGTAGTCCTTATTGATACTAGGGCAACCCATAATTTTGCATCGCCTCGCATGGTTGAATTGTTGAAACTTCAAACCCTTCGGTCTAATCCAAGGCCAGTGGTCCTAACCAATGGAGCAGTCAGGTATACAGATGGGAAGAGATTGAATTTCAATATTGAATTGCCAGGAGTGGATTTAGATATGGGTGCAGAAGTCATGGATATGGGGAAGTATGACTTAATTGTTGGAATGGAGTATTTTATTCCGGCAAAAGCCTTGATTGATTGTGCAGCGAGGAAGGTTACTTACACGGCACCAAACGGGAAATTGATCGAGATAGAAGGTAAAGAGGTTACCCCAATTATGCAATGCATGTCTAGTAAGAAATTACTTAAGTGCATTAAGAAAGAACATGTAGCCTATGTTTTCAAGCTCGAAGCAATAGATGAGCCTGACACGGAAGAGAAGAAGGGTGATTCCTTGACCGACTTACCTAAGCCAGTGGCTAATCTGATTAAGGAGTTCCATGATATATTTTCAGATGAAATAAAGAAGCTTCCACCCTACAGGGGGATAGAGTGTGAAATAACACTTGAGCCAGGAACGAAGCCAACCAGTAAGGCACCATACAGGATGATAGGTGAAGAATTGTCAGAACTCAAGAAGCAATTGCAAGAGCTTTTGGACTTGGGATTCATCAGACCTAGTGTCTCTCCGTTTGGGGCACCAATCTTATTTGTTAAGAAGAAGGATGGTAGCATGAGGATGTGTATTGACTATCGTCAACTTAATAAGCATACCATCAAGAACAAATATGCCTTACCTAGAGCCGAGATTTGATGGATCAGCTTCAGGGTGCCAAGATCTTTTCCAAGATTGATCTAAGGTCAGGCTATTACCAGATAAGGTTGAAGGAAGAAGATATCCATAAAACGGCATTCCGAACGAGATATGGGCACTATGAGTTCACCGTCATGCCTTTTGGATTATCAAATGCTCCTGCAACATTCATGAGACTCATGAATGATATCTTCCGAGAGTTTCTAGATGAGTTTGTCATAATTTTCTTTGATGACATTCTAATATATAGCCGGACATTGGAAGAGCATGTCCAACATTTGAGGAAAGTTTTGCACAAGTTGAGACGCCATCAGCTTTACACAAAGCTAAGTAAGTGTCACATCAAGAATGGAGTATTTAGGCCATGTGATATCAACTGAGGGCATTTCAACTGATCCCGCAAAGATTCAAGCTGTCGTAGATTGGCCACCTCTGAAGAATATGCATGAGATCCGAAGCTTTTTGGGTTTAGCAGGTTATTACAGAAAGTTTGTGAAGAACTTTGCTAAAGTTGCTACGCCATTAACAGACCTCACAAGAGCAGGCAAAGTAAAGGATTGGCCAAGAATTGGCAAGATAAGGCACATCAGAGCTTTAATAAGCTTAAAGAGGCCTTAACAACAGCTCCAGTTTTGACTTTGCCAGACCCTCAGAAGGATAAATTGGTCGCAACCGATGCGAGTAAGACCGCGACGGGAGCCGTCTTGATGCAAGAGGAGAGAGTAGTTGCGTATGATGAATGATGCCAAAACACGCTACCCAACTCAGGATCAAGAGCTTCTAGCAGTCGTGAGAGCTCTAAGAGTTTGGAGGCACTATATATTGGGGAGGAGATTCCAATTAGATACCGATCATCAGAGTATCCAATATATATTCACACAACCACACCTCAATTTGAGACAAAGAAGGTGGATGGAATTCCTGGAAGAGTACGATTTTGAAATCATATATAAGCCAGGAAAGCTCAATGTGGTTGCAGATGCGCTTTCGAGGCATCCTCTCACCACGAGAGTCCATTGTAATACCATATCAACACTCACAAGTGAGTTTGGCAAGAAGATTGAGGAAACCTTGTCTACGGATAAGGAATTCTAGGAAGCATGGGCTAGCCTTTCTAAAGAGGCAAGAACATATAAGGAGAGAGAAACCTTCAAAATTATAGAAAGGAAGGTAAACTCTTGTATCGTAAGAATAAATTGTGTGTTCCAGAATCTTCAAGAGTAAGGAAGCTCATACTCCATGATACACACAATAGCTCAATTGTCGGCCATGCAGGGTTCATGAAAAATTACTTCAAGATAAGAAGTAGTTACTATTGGCCAGGGATGAAGAAGTAAATTGCAAGGTATATCAGGGAATGCCAAATATGCCTATAATAGCACCAAGCAGGAATCATCTCAGATGTCCCTATTCATGATTAACTATGGCTACCAATGCCTTACACCAGATACTTGGCACAATCCCGTGTCCAAGGTAGAGGTATCTCAAAAGATGTTGGCGGATATGCAGGAGCTTGTAGATGAAGTAAGAGGATATCTCTTAGCCGCAAGAAGTCCTCAGAAGGCGTTAGCCAATAAGCATAGATCGGTAAGAGAGTTCCAACCTGGCGACAATGTTTGGTTGAAGATCAAGGTCAAGCAAGCGAAGCTTCGCTTTGGCACTTGCAAGAAGCTTGCTTCCAGATGGGCTGGACCTTTTCCTAAAATCAAGAGAGTAAGTGAGCAAGCCTATAAACTTGAATTACCAGCTCGTCTTAAGATCCATAACGTTTTCCACGTGAGTCTCTTTAAGAGGCATATGCCAATCTAGATGAGATCTTGGATACTCCGACTTTATTGGAGTTAACTGAGGAAGAACTAGAGATTGTTCTAGAAGTTCTTCTTCAGAGAGAATTCAAGAAGACAAGAAGATCGCGATTCACGCAATATCTGGTTAAGTGGACGCACTTACCTGTGGAAGACGCTACGTGGGTGCTACAATCAGATCTCGAGAAGCAGTACCGACAATTTTGGGAGCAAAGCAAGGGGCGACTCGTCACCGAAGTAGTCGACCCCGACACCATAGGTGAGTTGAGGGTAGATTAAGCATCTACTTCCGATGATGAAACGAGGAAGTACATGCCTTGAGAGAAAAGAGGTAGATTAAAACTCTACTTCCGATGATGAAATGAGGAAATAGATGCCCTTGAGAGAAAAGAGATCATATAGTGCTAGGAAACACCTCTCATCTCCCGTCCCAGGCCTTCATGGGGGTGGAACCTAATATGCCAGGGGACACGACAAGTGAGGCATTAATAGCATATAGGTATTATAAGTCGCTGTCTCCACGCACTACAAGAGATTTGGGTATCTCGCGATGTCGACTCGCGACGTCTGTGCGACGTCACGTTGCAAATTGCAACGCCGCGTCGCGACCAGCAACGTGGCATTGCAGACACGTCGCATGCGACGTCCCAGGATGTCGCCTGGGATGCGACACGACATGGAGGCGACGCGTGGCCGACGTCTGCGACCACGTTGACAAAACCACGTCGCAAAGCGTCTATTTGCCAACGTCGCGTCGCATGCGACGTGGATGACATGGCCAGCGGCACATGACATGGCAAAGTTTATCTGACGTGGCATCCACTCTGGCATGTGTTCGCAGGCCACGACGTCAGGTCGCATGCGACGTGGAGGACGTGGCCAACAGATACGTGACATGGCCAACGGACACGTGACGTGGCGTCCGAGTCTGTCGTGACGTGTCAGAGGCGACCGTTGACTGACGTCGCATGCGACGTCTATAAATTTTGAGTATATAGACCAAGCAACCGGTCTTTTTGTTGTTAGTATTTTTTTCCTCCTTCTAGGCGCCCTTGCTCGATCGTATCCCGGCTGGTGATCGGTGTTTGGAGATGGCCAGGAGGCAAGTTGACGCTCTCATGCCACCAAGGGAGCCTTCAGCCGCGGAGGCTTCAGTCG
>JAANSK020280368.1:0-11039 GCA_011763485.2 Isoetes engelmannii
TAGCTGTACATGATTGGTGTATATTTGGTCTCATAGACCCAAGTGGTCTCTCGTAGACGTTAATATAATCTTTCTTTTCTTTTTACTTCTTTACTTTCTTTTTTTCGTTCTTTACATCCTTTAGAATTGGCGTTATAATAAGCCTTCCATTCTTTTTCTGTTCGAGTTTGTTACATAATTGACAAGTTGATCAAAAAAGGTTACCGCTGCAATAATTTGGTACACGGGTAGCACTACATGTTCTAAAAATGGATTTTCACATTCCTTCCAATTTTTACCCCTTTCTGCTACTTTTGTAAGCAAAATCTCAAGTAAGTTTTCAGCCATCTGCAAAGGCAAAAATCATATAATTATAAATCACCTCTGTAATGATTACCAAACTTATAAGTCTTACCTTATGAAAAATATAGCAGATGCATTCAGGTAAGAAACGCAAGTTCGCAGCCTCTCCCCATATCAGCATGTACAATGCCACAAGAATCAGCTTCATTTGCCTCATAGGAGGGAACCTGCAGCCAAAATAAAACTTCTTTCATGTTTTCATGTCCCAAATACGTCATTAAGAATAGCAATCTACATAGTGCAAACAAATTGGTCTGGTGAAAGCTTTAACCAAGAGAGAAGGCTTGACAGAAAGAAAAAGGGGCAAAATATGGACACCAGAGCTTATTTTGTCAGAATGACGAATGAAACATCTTTCTAAGAAATTTTTTATACATTGTAGTAGATATTTTTACCAAAAGTTTACCTTCAAATGAATAGGAGGCACGCGCCCAAATTACAGGTTTATAATGCTACATGTATTTGGTCTCATAGACCCTTTGGGTTTTTGACAGATGTGAATAAGTCTTTGTTTCTTTTTTCTTCCTTTCTTTTTTACATTCAAGGGTATTTGGCATCATATATCAGATCACTGTCTTTCTCATTGGAAGTACCATGAGAGTTTCAAAAATAAAGCGGGCAGCAAAGACATCACCTCATACTTTGAGCCAAAAAAGACACAATTTCCTAAATTCAATGTTTCAGTTTTTTTTTTTTGTTCCATTTTATGCACATATCTCGGGGGCCGCAATGTGCCTCTAGTTATATAAAATTGCTGTAGTAATTAGGCTATAGACCCAAGCAATCTCTTGTAGACGTTAATATATTCTTTCCTACTTTCTTTCTTTCTATTTTTAATTCAAGAGTGTTTGGCATCATCAGATATCTTAATCTTTGTGCAACAAGGCTAAAGTTTTCCTGAAAATTCTTAAAAGGAAAGCTGCAACTGCCCCAGAAGTTCAATTCTCATCCGAGGACTTGTTGTCATGAAGCATCCTTGCTCAATTCTCATCCAAAAATTGAGTTTTGGTGAAACAGAATCTTAAGCTGGTTTATCCATGTCTGTCGTGTACTTTGGTGCAGTGCCAGGCTGACTGTTCATATGACATGCTCACAAGAGATAAAATATCTATACTCGTTAACCAAAATGTCATTACAGAAACTACCGTTCCATACTTAGTGGCACAACTGTCAAAGGAAAGTGGAAACTACCAATATCACATATAATATGAATCATAAAGACATTATCATTACCTTGAGCAGACAGACTGCTTCCTCACGTAAGTGCACCATCTTTCATAGTTTTGCAAAAATCTCTGATAATTCTCATTAATAGCTTTCTCATCAAGCGGCTGTTGCAGGAAAACAGCAGCATATGAGAGAGATCAAAGAAATAGCACTACAATTTTTTTTTGAGGTAGAGCATACACTATTATTATCTTGTAATCCGCCGAGCCTTGCCTGCCTGTTAGACAATAACAGAAGAAGATGTTCGCGCTGGTTGTTGACATTATCCGCCTGTCATATTGCATTTATGTCATTCACTTTCTTACACACAAGTAAAATGCAATATCTGCAATGACAGAACATTAAGTTTCATGTGAAGTGATCAACCTGAAATCCAAATACGAAATGGAGAAGATCAAAAATATCCAAGGGTCTCTGAGTAGGTTTTGCAAATGACTCTGGCAGTTGAGGGAGCTCTGCTGTATATTTTAATTCCGATATAGCAGCTCGCACCTGTAAGCAAATGAAGATTGAGTTGTACACACTATGAATTGCTTCCAGACTTATAAAACCTGAGAGACAGTTAAAGCTCACTAACAAAAACGGTTGTCAAGGTTTATTTTCCGGGCCTATATTCTCTTGTTGACAGACATATTGCTATATTAACTCACAAGCAAATCTTTGCTCTAGGGGGCATCAGTGAGCTGCCATATATGAGCTATTATCGTCTCCACCACAATCATAATTGCACCTAAATGCGTTACTCATGTAAGGAAGTTTAAGGTATATTATGCAAGGAAATGTTAAAAATGCCCTTTTAGACATGCGTCCCCTGTTTTCAACAATTGTTTCCTTTAAAGCCAAGTTCGCACCCTCTCATGCTTTGTATCCGACATGTTCTCCTATTCCACCAAACATGAAATTGATTTCTGACACCCCCATGTGCAATTGAAACTACTACCATCATGCAATCCCTAAACTGTATATGCAAAGCCTGAATTGCATCTATTATCCGTAATTAGCCCGTAACACACGAATATGCCCAATGATATTGAGTTTTCACACCGAATCTATTCGTTGTAGAGCAAGCAAAGTGTTTCCATCATACAATGGAAGATTATATTAACGTTTTCAGAGGTCTGCTTGGGTATATGGGACCAATTATTACACAACCTATGTGCAGATAAAGGCAAATAAGAGACACCTGGAGAAAAAGACTTCTAAAAAGAGAGTTGACCTCCACTGGTCATGTGGCAGGCAGGACTTCCGCTTGTTGCTTTTGTCACTATCAATGAAGAAGGAAGTGATTTCCCCTTCATAGGAACATTTCTTTGTTTGAAATCTCGCCGTCATGTTTCCTCAACAAATTTACGTTGGCTCGTGATGAAGGTATCTCACAGAACATTGGGCATGTGAAGATGAAATGTGTTTCAGACTCAACTTCATTCAAATGACAACTTGATTCACGCCCAGATGCACCGCCTGCCTCTACGTCAAGCTGACGTGATACAACTCAATTCTTACAAGGAAAATGGACATTTCAAAATTCCACCAATCAGCTTATTCCCCCAAATACAGCTGTCCCAATGGAATGAGGTTCACTATAGAGGAAAGCAAAGGATACATCATTTAGGGAATGCGTGAGTGTCTTTATGTTGCATGGATACACCATTGAAAGAAATTACGACACTGGAGAATCAACTTTCAAACTGCCTTGTTGTGCATCTATGTTATTGTAAGATGTTTTTGGACTCTCTAAAGCTCTTCCAATCTGAAGAGAGTAAGGCTAGCAATGACAGAGAAAATAAGCAATCGGCTACATAAGAACATAAACATGAGCTACAGTAGACTTTAAAAAATATCTCTTTTCATTCTATCTTCTTCTCTTTCAATTTCTTCTTCTCTCATGCCACGCTCATAAAATTAGGCTCCGCTGGCATAGGTTCTGACCACAGATTATACGTTTCTCTTATGCCTGTATTCCCTTTTAAACACCCCCCATCGCTGTTACTCAGGTCCTCAATTTGGAGAAGAGTTGCTTGATGTTCCTGACGTGCTGTACCAGTTGCAGGATTCACCATAAGGCTGGAAAAAGCTTTTGGCTGAGGAACAAAAGGGCGGCTCCTTAATCAAATTATTTGTATATGTAGCCTGGTATGGCAGAGCCTAAAATGAGCTCCCAACAAACATGCAATCTCACAAAGTTCATTTTCTTAGATTCTAATGGATGGGAACTAGAAAACAATTAAATTATTAATTTCCTCTTTGAGCCGGTGTCAGTTTATAACAATATTTCCGGGTTTTATCCCAATGTCATACAGTAACTGACAATATTAGAGCAGCTATAATTTGTACAGCAACGTTACCTCTGGAAAGTTCATCCTAGCATCAGCTGCCCCAGGCACTTCTAATGGAAGAATATTGTATGGTTTAAATACTTTAGCTGCATCAGAATCCATCACAGCTTTCAGCTGTTAAAAGAAAACAGAACGATTTAAGGATGTGGATATTGCCAAGAATAATATTGGTTGGAAAGTATAAACCTACCTGTCCAGGGATACCTTCCATGTTCCTTGTTAATTCTGCTAATACATCCCTCAAAACTCTTAGTGTTGCAAAAACCCTCCTAACTTTCTCGGTCCTGCACTTAGAAAACACACATGATCTTTCTGCTGCAAAAGTCACTAATGACAATGACAGTCTTTCTGCTGCCAAGTCACTAATGAGAATTACAGTTGAAATGACTATACTAAACCTACTCGCCAAGGCCCATATTGGTGGTGCTTTGAAGCTGTTCAACATTGTGTTTCTTTCTGTAAAATGCATAAAACTTTTGAAGAAGCTCAATGTCAAGACTACGATCAAGGCGCTCACCCTCCTTCCTTGATTGCTTTTGCTGAAAATTACAAAAACTAATTTAGTAATTTGCTGAGAAAGAAGCCAGGACACTTATATTATCGCATAACCATATATCGAGTACCTTGATTATAGATTTTAAACCTGTCTTGAATTGCAGTACCCCCCTCCCTGCACTCTTTGGGTCCAAACGCTGTGCCAAAGAGTAAGCATATTCACATACTGCACATAAAGATAAAAAGAACCCAACCATTAGTTGTTTATATTGGGAATAAAATTGTAGCATGCACTGGACAGTCATCACTTAAAATTTTGTAAATTTGCATTAAACCGCCTGAAAGCGCCAATAGCTTTCCTTACTCTAGGAGTGTCTGGAGCCAGTTGAATATGCTTTTAGCAAGTTGTATATGCTTTTGCATATTTATTCATCTGCCCCTCTAGGTAATGATGTCTCATAGCTTATCTGGTTTCTTGCTTGTTTTCTTCACAGAGTTTGCCAAATGAAAGTTAGGGTCTACGAATATTGGTTTGCCAGGCTAATGATAGATGCCTCTAGTTATTCATCAGCTTTGGCTACCACTCATGGACCATCGAAGTTCAATAAGCATGAATCAGATGGACAGTTTTGTATTCAGCACCTTTAATTACAACTGTACATAATTTTCACCTATCACTCCTGTAGATCCATTCTGTTGATTCCATGCTCAGCTCTATCCTTGATGCATCACATTAGCCACACTTGGCCTAGTTGTTAAGTCTTTTCTGACAACGGGGCCCTTTTTGTGCGAATTAAACTAAATAAACTTAGATTTTCCTCATAGGACAGAACTCCCTGACACAGTTTTTCCCAGCCACATCCTCTTGTAATGCTGATAACGGCACACCTTCGTGCCTTAGCCAATGCTTTCAGTCGTCTATACAATATATGACCATAATGCAAAGCCACGGGGGATAGAACATGAGACACAAATTCTTATTGATATTGACGCTTAACTATTACCCCATGTCTCAAATTTGCAGCTTCATGGGTTTATGCATAAATAGCCATTAGGGATCTTGATCATTGAGGAGATCGTTTGTAATGCGCTCTTCGTGGAGAAGACAAATACATTTAAAGGAGTTGAAAAGACATACATATTCGAGAAACGTGTGGACCATCCGGCAGCTCCCCTTCAACTTCATCTGCTGCTTGAAGTATGCTATCAATGTTAGATCCCAAAGAAGTGGGTACAATGCCCGAGGTGCTCTCGGGCCGGACATCATTGCTGCTTCCCCGTAACTCTGCTTTGAGAAGGGCAGAACTCACAAGTCGCTCCCAGTTAGATTGCACCCTCGAAGTAAAAGCCATTGTCTCGGGTCTTCAGCTGGCTGCGCTGTTACTTCATGTGCTCCATAAGCTCAACAGGAATGAAGAGCAAGAAACCGAGATCGGATGCATCGGCTTAAGCTGAGATAAGCGCCGAGTCAGGCTATAGCACTGATAGAAGACAAAATAGATGGTTTAATGCGAGAATGGGAGGGAAGAAATATTTTCAATAGAATAGTGAGATCTCTGTTTGAAAAAAAAAAGGTTTCGGAAGCGTTTGAGTCTCAGGAACGGAGCCGGAGCTCTGTAAAGTGGATCAAGAGGCTATGGCATGCCTCCAGTGCTGATGTAGGAGCTCCAAAAAAGCTCCGGCGATCCTCGTATTCTACTGTTGTGTTATCCGTACTTTACATACATTCCGATAAAGTATTCCGACGGTGGAGATTGGCCGACAGTTTTAGAGATGGAATCTTAGAGGCGTCCGTTTGAAGGCCAGACGGGCGGCAAAAGGGAGGCCTACTTTGCCAGATAATGTAAAAATATTAAATTAAATTAAATTAAAGTATAAAATATCTGAGCCTTTCAAACGAAAGCAAGGTTCATGTTCCTGTTCCTGCATTCACGTCCCATGTTCTGTTTTTATACCTAAAGCTCTACAGTATTCGTGTTTTTTTGCTCTTTCCTCTTGGATTCTATTGTAGGTCCCCACCAATACTAAAATTCAGTTAGTCTCTGTTCTGCCTTGTATTATCTAATAATATCTCACCACGAGGTGATGTTCCATTTTCAAGAAACTCCAGTTACTCGCCTCAACCATTGGATTCACACCAAGAATGTCCGATAAGCGCGTGTCAGCATAGGTTCTGCATGGTTTCCACACCAAGAATTTCCAAAATGGACACTTCCAAAATACTCTGATGGTTTCCAAACCAAAAATTTCCAACATGAACAATTCCAGTATACATAACCCTTGATAAACTGGCATCCATTGTGAAGGCATATCAAGAAAAAGAGAGCATGTTACCTACCCCTCTAAAGGTGCAATGTTTAAGGTGTACCAATCATGCTAGTTTTTCTTTTACGTGATTCCACCAAGATTTTTTATTTTTCTTCTCACATGGTGTGACTTCCTTTTAACGTCCTGTATATTCTTGTAATGTGACTCATGATGACATGACTGGAGTGCATATTGCATGTTTGAACAACATAGCTTATACTCAAAACCAATTCGTTAGCTACATTAATTTACGTGATCATAATGTTGTCATATTTTTTCGATTGCCTCCAGCCCCAATTTACGTGATCATAATGTTGTCATATTTTTTCGATTGCCTCCAGCGCCTTGCCAACGGAAAGGCAGCAGATCTCGATGGCAGCAGATCCCGCCACAGTGGACCTATAGTAGAGTGGAGCCCATCTACAAGGCTGGAGACCCCAATTGTCCGGCCAACTATAGCACCATAATGGTCAGCTCGCTCTTTGCGAAGCTCCTGACTACAATTATTGAGCACCGCACCACCATATGGGCAGAGGACTCGGGGGGTTCGGGCTCTCACCCAGGCAGGCTTCCGACCAGGGCATTCCACTATTGATCATTTGTTCATGCTGCGAGCCATCATAGAGGGCAGCAGGAACCGCCGCCAGGACCTCTACTGTTGCTTTGTGGACTTCGCGAAGGCCTTTGACACGGTCCCCCACGATAAGCTGTGGGCCAGGCTGCAAGGGCTCGACACGCCACTGGACTTGTAGAATGCGGTCTACAGGCTGTACGAGACATGCTCCGGGCGCCTGACACCCACAGGGCAGTCGGTGCATAGCAGTATCGGGGTGCGCCAAGGGTGCCCCCTCTCGCCCACCTTGTTCGGCCTCTACATTGACCAGTTGGAGCCGTGGATGGCGCAATACGGCGGAGGAGGCAACCTGCTGGTGCACCATATCGTCAAACAGCTGATCTACACCGACGACGTTGGCCTCCTAGCCCACACCGCGGAGGACATGCAGCTTCACCTGGATGCGCTAGCCGGTTTCTGCCATGGCGCACACTCGCATGCGAGTTAACCTCGCGAAGACCAAGGTCCTTTTGATCTCGTCCTCTCGGCACCCGCGGACGCCCTCATTCACATACCAGGGAGACCCAATAGAGGTCGATGCCACATATAAGTATTTGGGCATAGAGTTCTCCACCACCATGCACTGGGATACCTACATCCGACTGCGGGTGGCGGCCGGTTGGAAGGCCTTGCACGCCATGCAGAACAGCAGTTACCAGACCGAATTGTACGCCTGGGAGCACCAGGCCCGCCTCTTCAGGGCACTGGTAGAGCCAGTTCTCCTCTATGGAGTAGAAGTTTGGGGTCCGGTCATCTCCGCCGCCACTTGGGGAGATCTCGAACGGGTGCATAAAGCTTTTCTGGCGCGCACCTCGGGGTAAAGCAGATGGTGCCATATCAGATCCTGCTCCAGGAGACAGGCATCTTTCCCCTTCAGGGAGCGGCCATGTGTCGTCACCTGCTATATTTCCAAAATGTAGCCCGGATGGACGAAGATCGACTGCCAAGATTAGCCGTGACGGTCGCAATGGGCCCGCGACGCCTCAAAACCTGCTGGAAAGACAAGCAGGCGCAGTGGTTGTTCCAATGGCGTGTCCAGGCGCACAGGTGCATATGAGTTCGCATGAAGAAGGATCACGACAAGCTGAAAGCCTACCTGGACACCTGCTTCCTTAGCAAGCTCTGGGACGTTGAGGCCCTGGCACAGGTCAAGCTCGGGCATTATAGAGAGCAAGTGAATCCCACGCTCAAGCGGGAGCCCCAGCAGTACCTGCTCATCCCTCTTTCCATGGAAAAGCGAAGGCTCATCGCCTCCATCCGAACGGGAGGACACCACCTCCGCATTGAAACTGGGCGATGGGCAAGAAAGCGCGGGAGGACAGGACCTGTCAGTGCTGCTGCCAAGGGGTCCTTGAGGACGAGTGCCATGCCCTGCAGACTTGCCCCCCTTATGAACAGATCAGAGCATAATATAACTATACTTTTTTTTGGATATGGTTGGACATACTTTTTCCATGTATATTGTATCTCTAATTTGACATTTAAATGACGAGCTAGTGTATCAAGAGGGTCGGCTTCTTGCATTTATCGGTTACTGGTCTCCCTTTCTCTGATCTACTTACCATAATGTAAATTCCTTATGCTTTCATTCCTGAGATCGTAACTTGAGTAATAGAGATAAGAATCCAGTGATATTGGGCTCGTTGAAAAGGCTGTACAGAGAGGTTTCTATTGGTATATTATTTGATCTAGGTCTATCATGATAGATACTTTTATTTTTTTTTTAAGAACCGAGTCACCAATGTATTAAAAGAATAATAATGTTACAGAAACGAGTGAGGAGGAAAAGGAATTGTCCCGAAGGACATAGATACCTCAACAGTCTGCAACAACATAACTCCACAAATATCAACATATCTAACCTCCCAAAACCAAATACTATCACTGACTATGCACAAAGTGATCATTCGCATCGACAATTCCCAAAAAATCACACCAAATGGAGAACTTCTCTGCTGAACCAGAAAACACTAGGAAGCTCTGAAACAACTTATACCTGAGGCGGGGAACAAGGGAGGCCGTGGGCTGCTGCACTCCCTGAAACATCCACAGGCGGCGCCGCTTTCAAATCAACCAGACCAACCACGCCACACACAGATCGAAGGCCTGCTGCCTGAGGGGTGTCTTTTTGCAAAGTGCATATCATGCAGATTTGGCAGTAATATGTTTTCATACCTTTTAAATATACAAAGCCATATTTGATGTCGTTACAAGTTAAAACAAGAGATCTCAGTGCATTTATCCATCTAGAGCTGCTAAATAGTCCACCAATCAAACAGTTAACAAAGATAAGAAAGCTCTATTTACCAGTTTACACCAATAGCTCATGATAATTTAGCTCTAATTTACCAAAACTAGAGGAAGATCCAAATCATAGAACCAGGTTATGGTAGTTCACTACCCAACCGGGTCTCCAGGTGCTAAGATCTGGCAAACTTGGCAAAGCTGAAGGCAATGGCAATTCACAAGCAAGGATTCATAGCTCTAAAAAAGTTTGTCCAATGAGTCAGAATAGGATCACTTCAGATTGCCGATGGAGAATGGCCGATTTACTGAATCCGATGTGGGGATGTGTTGTAGCGGAGGTCGCTGATGAAAAAAAGTAGTCGGTGGAGAGCCCTGGTCGAAGGCTGTTCGAAAGTATAAGGAGCAGGTCTTCCCTTTCCAAAAAGGCCCTTTGTTGATTTTAAGGATAATTTAATAATTAAACTTTAACCATAGGTATTTCCAAGCTATTATAATGAATTCCATTGCCATTAGATTGCCTTGCATTGCCAATAATTTGCCAAACTTACACACCTATGCTAGTCCACCAAGACTAACCACTCTTCCGAGCTACTATATTTGTATCAGTTATTCCCTTTTTGAAAAACAACTGACCTCACTTGTAACCGTAAACCACAAATTAAACACCAACATAATTTGAGTCTCATGAGCATCAACTCATTCCAATTTTATTTATTTATTAGCAGGGTTGCCTAACCCGAGGTCATCTAAATGCTTGAATTCTAGCCTATCCACGTGTCGCAACACATCAGCCGAAAGTGATACCTGACGTCCGATCTTCTAATTTCTGCATGGATGGCTGAGAAAATTAGAAATTGCCAAAAAATGTATGCTTAATTCATTCGATCCTAACCCCAATTCCGTTTGCTTTGTACATTCCGACATCTTTGAAGACTTGTATGAAGCAGGTTATGTTTATTTTTCTCCTAATTTGCAGTCGTTGGGATCAAGCAGGTGAATGTCTTTTTCTTTTTGCAGCAGAGCGATTTGTGGATGTAGGTTAGGTCTTTTTCTCCTATTTAACTAAAATCTGCAGGCGCTCGACTTTTCTCTTGTCATTTCGATTATAGTCGATTGTTGATCTCAAACTTCTGTCTTGCTGATTTGTTAGTTTGCCCCTTGCAAATCTTAAAGCAGAGGAGCAGGTAGTAACCCGAATAGCTGGTTGCAGTCTGGCCCGATTCACTGTGGGGAACTGCATTTTAAGGGTATGTATTACCAGTTCCAAAGGATGAAACCATAGCTGATCCATGTAAAATCTATGGCATTGGGGCAAGGTCAAAACCAGACTGGCTCTCTACACCTGTACACCATTTGCAGCGTAATTCTCTTGACAAGAAGATGCATTTGCAAAGCTCTGCACTAGGATGTGTTGGCTACAATTTTTCTATCTCATGCAACTGGATTTGCAGCCAGATCACAGGGGTCTAGGA
>JAANSK020280379.1:2220-31975 GCA_011763485.2 Isoetes engelmannii
TAGGCCAGACCCCCAGACTTATCTTGCGGAGACCGAACGGGTCTTTAACGCGAGAAGTTCATATCTAGTATAATACAAGTTGGTTCAGAAGCCCACAAGATAGCAGCACATGAGCCTTGCCAAGGCTCTGCTTGCCCAGGAGATCCGCCAGATGACGGCCACACCGGGGATCACACCATGGTTGTTGGGTGATTGCATTTTTGGTTTTCCTGTTTGTGCAGTTGCAAATTTGCCTTTTCTTTTCTCTTTGTTGAGCATATGTTGTGGTGGTGATGCTTTGTTGCAGGTTACTAATGGAGAGCAACGGAAATGCCCAGGGTGAGAGTAGTCACTGTGTGCTGAGCCTGGATCCCTCTTTGATAAGCTCTAGAATTGATGCCTCTAGGCCAGACCCCCAGACTTATCTTGCGGAGACCGAACGGGTCTTTAACGCGAGAAGTTCATATCTAGTATAATACAGGTTGGTTCAGAAGCCCACAAGATAGCAGCACATGAGCCTTGCCAAGGCTCTGCTTGCCCAGGAGATCCGCCAGCTTGACGCCGTCATCAGGTGGGCCGCCTCTGGGGAGCCTGCGAACTAGAGTTGTGGCTTGCTATTGTTGTATGTACTGCTTTGTTTTTGCTGTGTCATGTGTGTGGCATTGCTGGCACGTGTGGACCATTTATGTCATGAATGTACAGTAGTGTTTATCCTCAGCGGGTGTACTCTACTTTGAAGTTCATTGGATGTTGTATGTTTCATGCTCTTGTTACTAACACTTGTAGCATTTCAGTGGGCTGCGGCCCCTAAGCATAAGAGTGGTCCCATTTCCTGGAATATCCTTTATGCCTGGATGAGCATTAGCATTGCATTGGAGTCCAATTCCCCAGGCTCACTAATAGCTTCTTATTTGTGCGCTGCAGAGTATTGTGTTCATAGTGGCATCCACTATGTATCGGGATGCTCAAATGCATGTCAATGACTGTTTGCAACTTGGAGTGGCAGTCAATGGCAGGTGTCTGATTGTCCATATGCATAGGCATGTTTGAATTGCTCTCATTCATCGTGGCGTGATCTATTGTAGGGATCATCAGGTCCATACCATTGATTGTTGCCACTTGGAGTGGCAGTCAGTGGCACGGGCCTGATCACCCCTATGCGTAGGCATGTTGGAATTGCAACAAATTGGAGGTTCCTTGGGTGAGTTGTGGGCATTGGATTAGAACTGGGGTTTGATTCCCCAGGCTCATGTCACGTTGCAATGTTGCGGTTGTACTTCAATTCTGCAATACTGTACTGTATGTAGGCAGGCATGCTTTTATACGAGCCTAACCAATCCCAGGTCTTTGGGCACCCCCTTTAAAAGCGGGTCAACATGGGGCCATTTGACCCCATAAAGACTTGAAAAGGGCGTACAGGATCCGTGGAGAGAGAATATCCCATCAATTATGCCACAATCCAAAAGCCAAGAAAAAATAATACACGCTCAAGCAATAATACACGCTCGAGCCAAAAGGCCTAAAATACAAACTCATTTGCCTAGATCTATTTTGGATGGTCGCGCAGATTCCAATTGGATGGTAGCAATGGCATTTGTCGGATTCGCAATATCCATGTGAGTGAAACTTAAAATTTATTGGCTCGCTTGCATTCTCAACTTTGTTTAGCTCTGCTGAATCAGAGAATGAGCTGATCATCATACGAAATTTTCCTGGATTTCACAAAAGAAACAAAGATATTATGCAGATATGTCCTGACTCCAATGCTTTTGCATAGCGTAGAATTTCTTCTCTCCCCTTTTCCATGTTTTTTTCTTTGCCAATGTCTGGGGAACGTCAAAACTTTATGGGAGCTCAAGGTATAAATTCAGGCTTCTGTTTCGATGTGTCAAAGTCAGATTCAGATCCAGTATGAGGGCCGTTCATAAGGTAGGAAAATTCTGTATATGGATCTTTTAGGTCACAAGACATGCAGATTTCAATAAAATTTGCCCTAGACGTAGGTGTTTATTGTGCTGCAGGCCTTGATAGAGAAAACTTAGATTTTTACAAGCTAGACGCAAAATATAGTGATGCTAGAAGACCTCATGCAGTTCATACACCACAAATGATAATCTATGATGCAGAGCATTTTCTATCTGTGCAGACATACCAACACCTTGAGAAGCTTGGATATTCTATCTGTGCAGACATACCAACATCTTGAAGCTAAAATTTTTGATGTGTGCAACAAAATGGAGAAGACCAGTATTAACGTAGATGCTAGTCCAAATAGTTTGGATATTTCTGGCTAAGTTAATTCAACAGATCAAATGGTGATTCTCTAGTAGCTTGACTTGTATGCAATTCACATACTGTTGAAGAAGGCTTGAATGAAATCTAGAAGATCATTCCTATTTCATACATTGTAAACAAACAACAATTTTGTCTTGCATTTAGGCCTAATCCCCAAAATCTGATGCAAATCATGATAACCTGTATACGAATTCTTGAATGAATGTGCTTTCTATACTGCAAGAATTTCTTTGCATCTATTTTTCTTGATTGGATGGTATGCCTTATTTGCTACAGCTTGAAGTTCAGGATGCTCATGTTATCAATACTGAGCTACTACATAACAAATTTCTGGATATTGAGACTGATATGCAGCAAATTCTCTTCAGGTCAACAAAAACGAATGTGAAAAGCATGTATTTTGTTTTTCTTAGCATATGCATTTTTACGCCATGCAACTCTGGATTTATGGGTTCAACTCCCATGTATTTTGAACTGACAGAAATTTACGATGGTGCACATGTTGAAGAGGAGGTCTCAAAGAAAACACACACAGTAGGTATCTCTTGCACCATTTGTAACTGATATAAATCCCCCCTGCCGCCGCGCTAAAGTTCTTAGATGTGTAATTAGATTGCATGAGAATGATGGAACGATGCCATATTTACCCAATAATGATGAAAATGATGGAACTCATATCCAATGATGCATTCTATTTTTCATGAATGGCTTCAATCCAATTCTCTTGCTACTTGACAACCAAAAACCCAAGTACAATAAAATCTCACCTTCCTCCTAAAAGATGACTTGAAGCTTTGCTGGAAGAACTATTTGTAGAATAACCTGTAGATTGTGATGTGGTTGAAGATGAAGTAGCATGGCCAAAAGACAGATTGACTATTGGTTTTGAAGTGGGCACATCAGGAAGTGGAACTTCTCCATTAAGGATGAGGCAACATCTTCTTGAGCTTGGTCTTAATTCTGCATCAGGATGACTACATAGCATACCAAGGGACAACACGAGCAACACTTGTTTATGGTCATAATCACTTTCAAGCCGTGAATCAACAACACTCAATAAATCACCACGTTCGTGAGCATCCCAAACAAATTCCCAGAGAAAAACATCATCTGAAGTCATTTGAAGCACACCCCTTCCACATGCAATTTCCAGCAAAAGAATCCCAAAGCTATAAACATCAGATTTCTCATTGGCTTTGCCCATGTAGGCTAATTCTGGAGCAATGTACCCCCTAGTGCCTGCTTGTGTCATGGTTTGTTGGGACTTGGCATTTTCCATGAGTTTGGCTAGTCCGAAATCTCCTAAACGGGCCATGAATGTAGAATCCAGAAGGACATTAGCAGCCTTGATATCCCTATGCAAAATTCTTCTCTCCCATCCTCCATGTAAGTAAGCCAATCCCTCTGCCACATCTTTTACTATTTCAAATCTCTGATTCCATGCCAAGAACTTGTCAGACAGATATTGGTCTAAGCTCCCATTTTGCATATAATCATAGACCAACATCAATTTTTCTCCTTCATGACACCATCCCTTCAAACTCACTAAATTTTTATGCCTTACCTGTCCAATCACAGATACTTCTGCCAAAAACTGGTTAAGGCCATGTTTGGAAGCCTGTGACATGATCTTAACAGCCACCATAGATCCATCGTTTGGCAATACTCCTTTGTATACTTTACCAAATCCTCCTTCACCCAAGAGCTGGCTGAAATCTTTGGTAGCATCACTGAGATAAGAGTATGTGAATTGCCGGACTGCTGTTTCTCCGATTTTGGCTTCCCAATCCTCAGAATTACTTTTCCTCCTGTTCTTGGCCCTTTTGATGCAGCAAAAAACTATAAGCCCAGCAAGAATCACTACTATTACTCCACATACTGCTGCGACGATGATGATAGTAGAATTTTTGCCAGAAGAAGAAGTGGGAGACGAATTTGGAGACCCACTTCCCAGATTTGGAGGTGGGGGGTTATTTCCGGCGTTCAAGGATGGAGATGGTGCAGGGCTTATGGTAAGAGTGACAAATTCTACAAACCCAGAAAGAAAAAAAACGGAAAAGGGATCAATAACCTAATATAAACACTGCAGCGAAACTAGATCTGAAGAATACTTACCCAAACTCTCAAATGCACCGGTTTCATAACGCAGGTAACAACTGTAGGACGTGTAATTCCGTCGCATCCTTGCCCCCGTCGCCAGAGGAGCATATTTCCGTATAGTGTCATTTGCACTGGTAAGGCAGTCCAAACACAGATCATTGGTTGCGCTGTTACACTGGCCATAGCCATACACAACGTTATTGCCTTGGCCATACAGATAAGCCTTCTGCCTTGGATTGGCAGGGGGGGTGTCTTCCTTTAGGCCTTGTATCAGGACATCCAAGTTTTTAAGAAATTGGCTGCCTTCCGTTGTATTTGCTGTGCTATAATAAACCAAATTTGATTCATTGTACTGCGCTATTGCTGCCGGAATGAAGATGGAGATGAATGCGCAGAGAATTGGCAAAGGCGCCATTTCATTTGGGCTTGTTTGCTTCTGGTATATTGATACTCTAATAAGCATTACATTGCCGCCTTTGTGGAATTCTTCTTTCACATAGGCCGGCCTGCAAAGGACTTTTTTTCTTTTTTTTAATTCAAAACGTGTAAGGGTTATTTTTTACTATATTGGTGTCTTATATTTTACCCATTTTGAAAGAATTCTTTATCCTTATCGCTCATCTATCCTTATCGCTCATTACTGGCCATTGATGGCCAGGATATTCCAATAAAGATTCCCTCTAGGGGAACCTCAGCCGTCCGTGCGAAATGAGATTGTCCCGAATCCCATTTTCCACCTAGGACTATGATTATGTGCAATGGTACGAAAGTCAACCATGTGGTCAACAGCTCAGTCAAGTCAACATGCACGCAGGAGAACGATTATCTGCCACCTGTCCCTAAGCTCTATTGTATGAAACATGAGAACATGAACAACAGCAAGGAGCAGGGGGAATCGAACCCCCTCCGCTGTGCGGATACCAAGCATGCTCCTCCACGGCCTAATGCCGGGGGGCTGTTCCCATGCAACATGCAGACAAAGAAGATGCTATTCACACTGAAGTATGTACAAAGAGGTATGCAGTTTTTTTTGCCATTTTCATTTATAGAGATTCTTTTTTTTCAGGTTTTTTCAAAGAGCGTATGCACAAACAGCAGACAAAACATGAAGTCATCTCTCAACAACTCTTTTTTCATCCTTGCAAACATGATTCCAAACACACAAATCAAAGACACTACTCCTGCAACAGTAAGCACACACTAACATGAACACGACCACCACACACAGTCACAAGAACACAAGCAGTCACAAATACACCTAGTTGTACCTAAGGTGAAGAGCAGCGGCATGTCACCGCTGCAGAGCGTCAATTCTCCTGAGTTCCCTCACCAAAATCCCCCTGGCGAGACTCATATGGGCACGTAGGGCATTCCTCTATTCATGATTGACATGAATCGTCTCCCATTCTACGGCAGCTAATGCTTGTTCAAGTGCATAGAACGAACAGCCTGTGGGAAGGCAGAAGAATGTGGAGGAAACAAGGGCAACAGATGAGGAGGCTGAGGTGCATGCACTTCTCGAGCTGACTGTAAAGGCATAGGAGCAGGAGGCCTAGACACTGCATATGATGTGACCCCATCGTCACTACTGTCCGTGAGATCAATCACCTCACAAACAATAGCATGGCCATTTGCTTCAGGCATGGGAACAGGCATACCTGCAAACCTACAAGTACATCATCTGCAACAACAAAGAAACTAGAAACCACAAAACAACAACATGTTGTAAACAATTCACATGAAGAGCAACAACCAGCTAATATATTCACTTAATCTTTTGCATGACCCAAATCCTATATTCCACGTCAGCAATATACGGTTTGCAATACAAATACTTACGCAAAACCATTAACTTTCTTATGTTATCCCGTACCTTTTTAATGTCGTGGGAACCTTATCCCTTGATTTGAAGAATCTGATTGAACTTCATCAATTCAATTCTTGTTCTATCTGTAGCAAGGACTTTTTGGGTTGCTTGCAGGGTGCTGGAGGTGATGAAATAGGAATATCTAGCATAATAATAGGGGTTTGTGATATTTTGCAATAGTTAGACCTATGAAACATGCAATACTTCTGGGTTTTCTGCTTCTATGTTTCTAATAAAACTAGACATGCAGGGCTTGAGAGGTTTTCTATTTACTAGCAGGGCAAAAATGGTCGCGTCTAGAAGCAGTGGTTTTGTCCCTGGACGATCTATCCAGACCATTTTTTGTAAGGATACCCCACCCTACCTTCCTGCATACCCAGGCGATCTCCTGTCTGCGCTTTTATTCATCTCTGAAATGCCTGGCTATGTTTGAATAGGGATAGGTTCAATACTGCATACATTTTATACGTAAAACGTATTTTTCGTTTGATACACAAATGTTCTGACGTATAACACGTAAAAAAATATGTCAGATTAGAACTCCGACGTCGAAATTTTTTCGAGCACCCAAAAGCCGAATTTCGTGCACTCGAAGATGTTTTCATGCACTCGAAACTGAAAATTCACGTGCGCGAACAAGATTTATATTCGGGCACGCGGAATTAATACTTCACGTGCCTGAAGCTTTTTTCGCGCACGCGTTTTTTAGTTTTCGAGCACCCAAAAAAATTTAAATTTCGAGTGCGCGAAATCAAGACTTCGAGTTCGGGAAAGCGTTTTTGCGTGCACGAAATTCCGTTTTTGCGCACGGGAAATTTTCTTGTTATTTAAGCATATTGTGTTTTGCAAAAAATGAGTTTGCGCCCTTGTTTCTCGTTGTTTTAACAATCCATCTATACTTTTCGTCTCAATTATTTGTATAAAATTCAATTCTCACAACAACTCTACACTTTTCTGGACAATTTTTTTAGACAAGACAATTTTCTATGTTTAGCTTGCATGAATATCTAATAACGAACCATGCAGATGAAGCTCCACAAGTTAGATGATCCAACCCGACCAGCCGTCCATCTGACACACTACTGTCATCGACCCTAGTGCCCTGAGAACCGACGGGAACCTTGTTACATCTAAGTGCATCGTTTCACTACTTCAAACGCGAATAGGTCATCAGAATTCAGCCTGAAGTTCTGGCGGAGATTCTCCATCAATTGCAACAGTGAGGCGTAACTATGGTACGCACTGTGTGCACACGACAGTTACGTCTCACTATCGCAATCGATAGAGAATCATGGCCAGCACTGGAGGTTAATTCTTGGAAGGGGAAATTTCATTGATTGTTTAAGAAATTTTTACAGTTTTAGAACAACCGACTTTAAAAAGACATAACTTGGATTTATGGATGCTAAAATCATGAAATTTATTTTGAATGAAAGACGAATATCAGGGAAATAATGCAAAATTTCAGATTTTTTGGAGATATGGTTTGCATATGGGGCATAGCTAAACTTGTCAACTTGAGACACTGAAATTTCAGTGTTTATAGCAGGGATTTTGCGCAAAAATAAAAAAATTAGCATGAAACAAGTAGAATAGCATCTATTTGGACTTCATAACAATGGCATGGGTAGTATTACATCAGAATCCCAAAGGAAATATGCAAATACATCAAGAAGTTGGAATGTTTTTTGTCTAGGCACGTCAAAGAATAAAATATGGAAGCCATTCTTCAAGTAGGAGCCCTAAACCGTTCCATTTTAATTAAATCGACCTTTTCTTTATAATCCAAATCCGACCTCCTTGTGTTATTTGTCTAGCAAAAACCTGTATATTGCTCCCCTCTTGCAATCTTGTCCCATCCCAGCATACTAGGTGGTTTTTTGTTTGGAGTTTTGCTTGTTCATAGGTTTTTGGTGTGTGCTAAGAAATTTCGAGGTATCTGGCAGCCAAAACCGCCAAAATGGTGATTCTTGGCCTGAATTATAGTTAAGATTCTTGAAGAAAATTCCAGAAATATCCCACATGTCCATCCGAAAAAATAAGCCTTAGATATAAATATGTTTCCACATGTGATTTTAATTGCTTATGTGCAGGTCCACGTGGCAGAGGAGGAGTGGTGGAAACAGGTAACTAGGCAGGTAAGGGGTAAATAAGCCAAATTTCTTAAATTTTTAACTTGGGCACGATAATGGCTTTTGAAGGTCAAAACAAGGTCGAATTGAAAAATTTCAACGCCCAAATCACTTATTTTTTTGTGCTCTATCTGATGGAAAAAGAATTTTGGGAAAATGAGCACTTTTATTTTTTGGGGCAAAAAATGGTCAAAGATGGGTGATGTAGCAAAAGTATGTGATGACTTGGCAAAAATAGGATGACATGGCAAAATAGGTGATGATGTGGCAAGAAAGGTAGCAAATAACATTTTCTTAGTAAAGATATTTTGTGGCATGGTGATGAGGTAGATGACACATAGATGATGAGGTGAATGAGATGTGTAGGTGAAAGAAGTGGAAATGGTGTATGAAAAGAAGATAAGATAAGAATTTTTAACGTCACGCCACTAGGCAGCATCTAATTGGACATGTGACGCAGTACAAGGGACCGAAGTCCAAGGAACAATCAAACCAAGGAGGGGGCATGCCCTTCTCTCAACAGAAACACTTCAGTTTTGTATATGCTTAGCGTTTGCTATTTAGACAGATTAAACTACGAGGAGAACCGCAGATTATGCTGCTACCAACCAAGGACTCTGGGGCCAGGTATCACGGATTATTGCTTGTCCAGATCTGTACACGGCCCATTTCTTCTGTGCCTGTGCTTCCCTGACCTTGCAAAGCTCTTGGTGACGACGAGAAAGCTGGAGTGGGAGTCAGGTCTTCCTCCACCGAGAAATGTGTGCCCGTAAGGTGACTGCCATGCTGCAATACTAACAACCTATCTGTTTGATGTGCGAAACTGAACCAGAATGTGGCGGGGACGATCTAGCTGTTGTGCTCCCACTCATCTAGCGGCAATAACTCCCGGAACCTGAATGTGCATGGCATCTGTGAAAAATCTATCTGCCTCCTCTATGCCCGTCTCTGCCCCTGTCTCTGGTAGGCCCATGATCCACAGATTAAGATCCCTTGCTTGCTGTGGAGTGTCCTGCACGCAGGTGCTGAGGTCTTCCTGCGTTTTTGTATCCACTTCTGCTACATATGGCACATCTTGTGTATCTGTCTGAACAGCTATATCCGTCATGGAAGTATGTATGGACTCATGGCTAACAGCGTTTGTGGAGGCGGTTTGGGGAACAGGCTGCAAATAGGCGTCCAAAAGAAACTGTAACACATGCATCACCCGCCTCCAATCCTCTATGAGAATCTGAGCAGCGGTATCGGTGAAAGTGACAGAAGTGTTAAGCATCTTAAACGTGGAAACTATGGCGTCCATATCGAACGTAGGCTGTAAGCGCGGGGGTTGAGAATCGGGTCATCAGAATGGGAGAGGGAATGAGGTACGTCGGGGACGGTCTGTGGCTGCTGGGAAAGCTTGGCCTTGCGAGCCTGCTCCTTAACTTTGCGGGTCATAGTGGGAGGCTGGAGGCTGGTAGGAGGCAGCAAGGAAAACAAGCAGCAATTATACAAATCTGGGTAGCAAGCAATTATACGAATTCGGACAAGGGAAGCAAACAACAATTATACAAATTTGGACAAGGAAAGCAAGTAATGATGAAACGGAATTGGGCAAGGGAAACTGCGGAAATCAAATTTGAGGGAAAACCGACGGATCAAAGAAAGACCACAGGCTAGATTTGGAGTTTACCCGGCAGAACTGGGCAGATGAATAGGCGGTGTAGAGGAGTGCTTGCAAACCGATCTTGAGGGGATAGTGGCAGGCCTATCCCTGAGAAGGCACTCAAGGTCGCTGGCAGCCCGACCCCTGCAGCTCTACTCAAGGCAAGCGAAATCCAAAGAACCCTGCGCTGCTGGTAGCTAGCTCCAAAATCCCGTTGCTGTGAATCAGAATGATTAGGGCAACGTGGGATTGTGCTGATCTGAAGTTTGTCGCTGGGCCCTAGAGCCTAGGCGGACATGTGCTCTCGCTAGGCACTAAGCGCTAGGCGGAAGTTTAATAAAAGTTGCGCTCTAGGCCAAACGCGAAACAAAAACCAATTTTAAAACTCTAATCTGTACAGGAGCGCAACCATGACAAAAGTCCTGATTCTGGTACAGACGATTTGGCCGTGCGGCGTAGAATAGGTTGGGAGTGGAAACAGAACACCTCAGTGCAATATGAATCCCTTCCAATGGAATCTGTGGAACCACCAGCAAAATCTGGCTTGCTGAGGGTGCTATGTACTGATCGGTGTGCTAAATCGATAGAAAGGCTCCCTGAAGCTGCTGGATCCCTGAATCGACACTGGGATTATATGCGGAGCCTGCAAAACCGGGCTGTTGAAAATCCGATACAACCAGCTGGAGCAAAATCCATGTAGGCGCTGGATCAATCCAAGTTCTCAATTGACGTAAATTAAATGGCATTCACAACTTGTGGTCAAGCACTTAATAATGCCAAATTTTTGACGAATAAAACTAGAAAATATAGGAATTAAAGTTTTTATAAAATATAGACGTCAAGAAAACAATGAAATAACACAATATTTCATAATGTACCACAAGAAACAGACTGAAGTACATGGATATCACTTAGTCCTCCTCACTTTTCTCTGTTCATTCAACCATATCTTGTATATCTCATGAAAATCAACTTGTCCATAGGGATTACCTGATAGTGAAATTAATAGATGAGCGTCCTATATATCATTGCCCAGCACCTATAGGAACTTTTAAAAAACGCTTCATTTTCTTGACACCTTTTGTAAAATGGCAAGTTCTCTTTTGACAACTTTAAAAAAATTGAAGTTCTCTTTTGACACATTTGTTTGATTAAAAAATTCTCTTTTGACACATTTTATTTAATGAGTAGTTCTCATTGAGAACTTTTTTAATCAGAGACGCACTTTAAGGTGTCAATTCTCCACACTGCGAGTCACTTGCGAAGATGTGAACATATCAAAACACTGACTGATACACACAACAGGTGAAAGAACTTCTAGCCCTAGATTATCTTGTACAAACAGTAGGTGAAAGAACTTCTAGCTCTAGATTATCTTGTACAAAGATAAAGAGAGGCATACATCCTGATCAAGTTACACTTCTACATACTGTGAAACCATTTGCTAAGCTCTAGAACAAACTTACAAGATTCTGAGAGTAAAAGTTCAATTACATCAGTGTATAGGAGGGAAACAAAGAAGTGAACACATAAACAAACTGGCTGAATGGAAATGCATTTGTTGTTGGTTGCGCAAGAGATATTCCATGAATAGATTCCTTCCATCAAGCTTCTGCAGAATCTTGCAATCAGATATTGCCATAGGAAGCGGCCCTATTTAATATTATTGCATGCTTCCCAACATCTGCAGGTTGCACACAGAATTTTCTCTAACATTTCTGCCTTCTCAAATCCTAGCCACAAAAATCTGTATTTAAGAACAACTGTTATTGAAGGCAACGAGGTTCAAACCATGCCATTCAAACTGAGAATACAAGGAGAAAAACAGTGCACCAGTGCAATAGATTACCATCTCCCTGACCTCTTGAAATGGAAATCGATAAATGGTGGTACTCATCTTTGGTTATGCCAACCTGGAGTGTATTATCCAGATATATTGATTTATTATCCATTGATTTTTCACTTTGATTTGTGCTCTATGGTTCTTGATAATGGCCAAGGAGACAACTTTAGCATCGTTTATTTTGGCACGTCCATTCCTTTGGAAGCACTGGTTCATGTAATATGTGCAGGTAGCACCCGATCTTATCAGTTTAATATTTGCTTTCTTTTGCTATGCCATTTTTGTCAGTGGGTGTTGTATTATTCTGGTATGTTAATGTTTTTTGTCAAAGAGCCTTTATTCATAGACTTGCAATGTTGTCATTTAATGAGGAAGCCTCTTTAGGCAGAAACCCTTAAAGAGTTCTCGTGACAAGTTCGTGTTATTGCAGGTTTTAATAAAGGCATATTTTAAGGAGATCTAGGGTGCTTGAGTATGCATAAAGATGCATTCAAGTGTAGCAGTTAAACAAAAGACCAACATCTAAACTTTGTGCAATCCTTTGGTCCAATCCTTCGATGCTCTCTAATCAGAGTTAGAAGTTTTCTGCATCAGAGTTTGGAAAGGCAGCAGGTAAGCATTCTTCGCAGAATTGGTATGCCAATGGTTAAAGATTATTATTTAGGTAATCCTAAAGAGTAATAAAATTGTCTGTGGTTTGATACAGATGCTTAACCACTGCATATTCAAAGTGTTTGGCCAAGGCACTGAAATTGTTTAGGCGAAGGCACGTGTACTTTCCAATTTGCACAAAACCATCAAAATAAAATTTCCTAAAGGAAAGCTAAAAGCATAACATCTTCGTATGGGAAATTTGTTTCAGTTTGAGTGCTTAACTTGGGCTACATAGAATCATATAGAAGATAAAATCATATGGTGTTTCAGAACAGGGACAACTATGTTGGAATTTGTGTCAAATGCTTTAGAGAAAATTACCTAAATGCCCCTATAGTATGTGTCTATTACCAAAATGCCCCCAGTCAATGAAATACAAGTGTAGTTTAATGTATTTACGTAAATGCCTTTGGATTATTTTGGAATTTACAAGGATGCCCTTTTACTAGAATGCCTTGCCCTCTTTGATCCGTTGAAGGAGGCAATCCAAATTTGAATTGCTGGGCATGGAGACCTATAGGACAACTCTAGTTCAAGGTTTTATTTCTGAACCGTTGGCTCCAGCTCATGCTTGCAAGTGTCTTTTAAATATCTTCATAATATATTAATGCTCATAATTGTCATATTGTATCTCCAGCTTATACTTGCAAGTGACTCTATAGATTCATGGTGGAATGACAATGCTTTTTTTATGAAGATCTTACTCAATATTTCAATCCAACAACCTCTAGCAACTTAGACCTACACCAGTTACGTGGTTCAACCAGAGTTTATCCAACATAAGTTCCTTTCCCTAAATTTGGATTGCCTTCTTCAACGGATCAAAAAGGGCAAGGCATTATGGTAAAAGGGCATTCTTGTAAATTCTAAAATTATCCAGGGGCATTTAAGTAAATACATTAAACTACATTTGTATTTCATTGACTGGGGGCATTTTGGGAATTAATCTAAATACTAAGAGCATTTTGGCAATATACGCATACTATAGGGGCATTTAGGTAATTTTCCCAATGCTTTATACCTCATTGTCATTGAATTGTTTATCACATTTCTTCAATGTTTGCTTCGCTATGGCCTTACAAGTGAGAATTAGGAATAAGATTCATGTTTGTTTCACTGCTAAATGTGTGCTAAATGTGTTTTGTAGATATGGAAGAAGCAATGGTGAAGGGTTTGTCACCTAAGAAAGTTTATACACAGGTGATAGTACATGATTTATACATAGTTTATACAGCTCAGGTGATAGTACGTGATTTATACATAGTTTATACAAGTCGGGATGCGGCTTTTTGGGCTTTGTTAACACAAGAGTTCTTATGGTTTTTAGGTCAAGGTATTGGGCATCTGGAGTACTATTTTTAATGTGAATTGATCACATGAAATGTTAATTAACATTTGCATCTCCTAATCACCATTTTGGAACCAAGGTATATAATATTTAGAAAGAACAGCTATGGACAGGTGCTACTTCCAGAGTTTATCAAATATAAACTCTGCTTCAATTAAACAAGTACTTTAAGCCTCATAGAGTTTATGTTTGAGAAAAAAAATATCAAAACGTGATTGGGAATTTCTTTAATTCAAAAATATATAATACATTCTCTATGACAATAAGCAAATGGGTGTTGTTTACTTGCAACACAAAGTACTTAATAACATTGGGTAACGTTGGAAGCAAGAGAGGGTAATGCAAAAGTCATATAGAAGGTACGTCCTACTAACATCATCCTTGCAAGCATTATCCTCGGCGTCACAAAGTACTTTGAACACAATTACCCAACCCGACTTGTAAAATATACAAGCTTGGTACAACACCAAAACACCACAACACAATGAAAGGGGGTTCATTTAATTGAGGCACAAGCCTAGGAAATCTGGGACTTCAAAGAGATATAAAAGATAGACGAAAGCCATATTTTGAAGTCATATCGAAGGTACGTCCTACTAACATCATCCTTGCAAGCATTATCTTGGGCATCACAAAGTACAAAATAGATTGCAGACACAGCTCTAAATGACACGCAAGAAAGTTACATCTACGCTCCGCTGTGAAAGCTTTGCAAGCCCCCGTTCACATATGACAAGATTTAATCTACTAAGTTTTTTCTACTTCGGTTTCTATTTTTGTTAGTTCTGACAAAAATTAACATGTCATAGACCTATTAACAATTCTACAATTACAATCATTCTATTATTTTTTGGGCATATTCTTAAGTAATCATTCTATTATTTTTTGTGCATACTTAAATGTTTATATGCAAGAAACAAATCAAACCATGATTCATAGTAACCTTTAGTGCCATCCTAGTTTGGCTCCTTAGTAAAGCTTCCTCTCTTCTTCTTTCCCAGTTCTTCTTTGCTCTTCCTATCCTAGCCTTTCCCCAACCCTGCGTTTCTGCTAGTTTGCATTGTTTTTATGTCATACTCCATTGCGGTTTCCAACACATTTGAAAGTTAGAGAGAAAGTTGTTGGATAAGTGTAATGTAAATATATACTTTTAAAGTTCTTGAACTCCCATAGGACCCCACGCTGTTTTTTGCTTTATGTTGGTATGTGAGGTCCGTTTCTAACACATCACTCTACGGGTCACAAGTTTCCCAATTGCATATGCCACTTCTAGAAGTATGGCACCAGCTCTACCATTTTTTGAAGGAACAAACTCTGGAGGCCATTTTTTTTTCTAGACAATCCTACCTCAGCTACAGATTTACCACATCAAACTCCAAAGCCAGTTCTGGATGCTTGGATCCGATCCTATTGAAGGTCTTAGGCGGCCAATGTTTTTGTACCCTGAATATCTTGAATTGGAATAGCCACTGCATAGTAAATTATGAGAGCATTTTATGAGTTCTAAGCTTGCGCATATTTTTTTTGTCTCATACTATGGCAATTAAATCTGGTTGTTATTCTCCGTTAACAAAGCATTGACATTTCATCCACCATGCATGACGCTAGCCTTAGGAGTTCTAAGTGGGCTTAATATATCTACATATCCAAGACAAAACATGTACCATTTGTGGTCCAATATCAATCGGTACATGCACGTTGGAGATGACACAAAAAAAATTGCCTCCTTGGTCCTTTTGGATCTAAGAGGCATTAAAAAACTAGCCTTTTCAACTAGTGGAGATTAATTCCAATAATCAATCTAGATGAGTCGTATACAGACGTCCATTCAAGTCATATACAAATAGAGAGTCTCCCATATTCAGAGTACCGAGGAATATTAAACACATTACAGTGCGCATCAATAATTACTCCATGGATAGATGAAACAAAAATTAAAGGATGTATTAAAATGCGCCCTTGGACAAACATATAAACGAGGAAGAGCATACAGAGTGATATGAGCAAATAAGTGGAGAAAACTATGAGACAAGAATCAACAAGCAAGTCATGCCATTGGCAATTTATAACAACCACTAATACAAGTTTGAAAAGATATATACACAAAAGCCATGTAGAAGGCCCATAAGAGGCTTTCTATTTCCAACGACCTAAAATCGTTATTGTAGAATGCGAGCAGAGAAAAATAACGAGATCTGAAACAAAGAACGATTTCACAGATTATTAGAAAAAACAATGGGCGAAATCCTAAGTGGTATCACGCTGGCAGCGTGTAGCAGTGTTGCAGTTTCTGTATGTAGGATTTCCAGTAGAGCCAGAATTACAATTTCTGTTATAGTAAGAAGAGCCAGATCCGGCAGGGCAGGGGGTTCGATCTTTAGAGAGGGAGCCATAGCTGATATAACTCTGAGTGCTGGCCAGGAATCTCCCATGGCTGATATGCGCAAGCAAATTCGCCTCCTCGCCTTCGCAATCTTCGATTCGGCGGTCGCACCGCTGCGCTTTCGATCCAACCCAACTGCCTGCCATCATGAAGCAGATCAGGAGCAGCTGCAGCTCCTTCCTCCCCATTCTGCCTCTGCCCTCTCTCTGATCTGATTCTCTGTTCTGTTCTTCCTCTTTCTATTCTATAATGTTAGGTATGTTGTCAAAGTTTAGGTTTAGGTAGTCCCTTGTCCCCACACCCTTTGCATTTAAGCCTTGGGGGTGCACTTTCCCTTGTTTATTGGATTCTTGTTGTCATTTTACTCTTGGACTTTGGCTGCCTTGTGGCCATTGTACTTATTCCTATGTGTCAACATGACTCCATCTGTCCATTTGCACTCAAAACAATTCTAACACCCCGTTGGTCTCTCTGGGTTGACACTGGCAGTTAAGTCCATTCATGGCCTTCCTAACCGCACGCTTTGGCATCCATCTATTGCTCAAGAATGTGGGACCGTGTTGGGGTTCAGAAATGTAAGAAACAGGTAGAGCAGGAGTCGATGTTATGGGAGGGCTAGCATTGGCCTTGCTGGATTGCTTAATAAGACCACTCAAATGGAATGTTTCAGGCAATGTTAGAAGGGATTAAGGCCTATTACCTTCATGGAGTGCATGAAACCTTTCTCATTGCAAAAATGTATCCACAATTTTACCACCATAGGCACATGCCTCATCTTGATATCTTCATATAAAAATTAAGCTTTTTTGGTTGGTCTGCTCGAACATGGAAAGACTCTGCATAGAATTTCAGTCAAAATAAATTTCTACACATAACATATTTTATTCTACCCACGGAGGCCAATTGCTGTCTGTGGACGATAAAAATTCAATTCAATTCTATTATTCTATCTATTCTCAACAACATGGTTCAATTGTAAGAAGGTAACATTGGAAAGTGATGCAAAATCTACACAATAAAAAGGAGTTATTGAACTCTACATGTCTTACCTCCATCAACGGGATATTTACATGGTTGCATACAACAACAAACATTGCTTAGTAGAATTGAAAGGAACTATCCTTTAATATGCTTTGAAGAAAAAAGCATTCCCTGGGGTAGAAGAGTTGCCATCATGTAGATGAGCACAAAACCTTATTAATCATGGAGCATCTCCATAAGGTCAATAGGGGTAGGACCCCTGATATGCCATTGTTGGTGTGCGTGTGAACAGGTTCATTGCTTGTCTTTTTTTCTCAAAGAGATTTGGAGTCCAACTCAAATAAAAAAAAGCCAAGATACTCACTTCATGTCAAGGGGTCCATAAATTCCTATATGGAAGAGTTAATCTCTCTAGTGATTGAAACAAAACTGCCACACCAAAACAAAGAGAGGAATAAATTGGTATTCCTATATATGCTATCGTGTAAATAATTTTACAAAATTCACTATAATATGGAAATTTTGTAGAGTGGGCCCAGATTTTCAATTGTTTGAGTTCTATAGTTTGACATGGTTGTTATCTTGGGGCAAAATATTAGTGTATGTGCGTGCATGTATTTAGGGTGGTACATTACCTTTGAGTATTTTGGATTTTGGGAGAGATTTTGGTGTGGATAGCGTGGAACAAGCCCGATCTCTTGGAGGAGCCTAACAAAACATTGAAGGAGATACTAGAGGTAACTTTGGCAACCAGGTAAGTTGTTTGTATTCCCGATGGCTGGAATTGATTAGTAGTGATTGGTCGGCTTTCATATTCCTTTTTATGATTATGATTTGTTCACCGATCACCCAAAAGTACTTGTAGGTGATCGGAATTGATTAGCTACCATTTATTGCTGCAAATTTTCCTTAGCCACAAAACGATTTTCTCGGCTAGATTTTGTGCTTTTTGTTGTTTTAGTTATGGTTGCGGGTGTAGCACCAATCAAGAAACCGGTGATTGATCATTTCTTTTAAAAGTAGTGGACTAATGAAGGATTAGAATTCCATTCAGAGAGGAGAGCAACTTCTATATGAACAGTGCTAATGTTCGCATTTGGATTGCAAAAGTAAATGGGGTGCTTTTAGATTATAACACTGAAAGAGATAGATCAAGGCCGCATAAAAACCAGCCTCTGTGTGAACATTCGGGTCTGGAGAAGTGGCTTAAAGAGTTCCAAATTGGAGAGAGCATCTTCTGGTTGTTCCTACCCCTTAGAAGTTGGAATGTAAATCCAATTTTGGTTTTCTTCTCAGCATTCAATTGATTTCCACTAGTGATTTAGAACAAAGCATGGGTCCATGGAGTCCAATTGAGTGCTCACTTATGGCATCTGGTCGTGAGGAGAGGAAAGGCGAAATAAGCTCAGGACATGAGAGGATGGGTCCAAGAATGATAAAAATGTGATGTTGTGAGAACATTGAATAACGTAGTAATACTAAGAACCGGTGTATGTGTCCTCCGTTCCCTCCCAAGAATATCAATCCTACGATGTGGATCGATGCCATTTGTACAATAAATTCTTGGATTTTAAATAATATGGACCAATAAAGCCATTATAACTATGGCCGTCACAACAGCTAGCTATGTTATCTTTTAAAATAAGGTAGAAACGTCAATCATTTAATGTGGCCTATAGTGTTATGGTCAAAATTTGAACTATTGATGGTATGCAAACTTTAGAATGGCGGAAGCAAACTTTAGTACTGTTTCATGCTTACAAAGAACATATTTTCTTGCTCTTCTATGTTAGATCATCTTCAAGAATAACATCTCCTTATTTATCACTTAATCACTTTTCTAACAAGATTTTGGAATGCCATATCATGCTTAGTTGTTATGCACCCTCTAGTTTCCAAATGGGGTTTCACAGCATTTGAACCATTAAGAACATGCTAGTGGTCGGTAGGGGGTTTTACTACGTATTGTTGTACGTATGTGTAAGGCTCCATATGAGTTTTATTAATGTTAGAATTGTAAGTTTAAGGGAAAGGGTATATGAGAACATGAAGTTTTAGACTATAAGTGATATACGGTTAGCATAATTAAGAAAACGTTTTCTTTAGGGACCGGGGGAGGGAGGCAAGGATATATGAGGACATGAAGTTTTAGACTCTAAGCTAGTGGGATAGAGTTTAGGCAAATATAAAATCATAGGGGTCTTCTTGCTAGGCATCCTTATAAGGTGGGAGGGGTTGTCCAACTTTAGGAATGATATTTTTAGAATTCTTGGAGCAATTACGAGCCACATGTCCTGGTTCTTTGCATACAAAACATAGTCTCTCCAATTTGCACTTCTCGTGGGAGATCTTCTTTAAACATGACATTGTTTCCATTGTTGATGCATAACATAGTTCTTTCTCTCTCTCCACTAGTGGTACCATATTATCTGTGCTGCGCCGTTGGATATCTAATGCTAATCTAGTTGGGCAGTCATAACTCTTGTGACCTGGCCTTGAACAATTGAAACATTGTCCTTCACTAACACGTTTGTCTCTCTCTTCCTTTCTCAAAATTTGTAAACTTTGTGATTTTTTTAGGTGCTTTTGCTTCTCGCACTGCTCGTCTTTTTGGCTCTTCATTTCTTTTTCCTTTCTTACAGATTCCCTAGTGGTTGTGGGAGTTGTATGAGCTACGTTTGTTCGATCAAGTCCAATGCATGGCATTATCCAATTTCGACACTGGCGTATCCTATGGCCTTGCTTTCCACAGTGGAAACATAATCCCTCCTTTCGACACTTTATGATTTGTGCATGAGTTAGTGCTTCCATAGTTAGGTCCACATGTTGCATTTTTCCTATTTCTGTTGCTATGATGGTTAATTGCATGTTTGCATCAACCCCTTCAGAAGTTGATGTGATCTCCCCTAGTTCTTGTCTTGCTGCCTCACTATGGTGGCTATCTAATGTTTTCCTTCCGGATTTGCTTCGTTTATTCTCTTCACTTGCTCTTATCACTCCAACAGATGTTGTTGAAGATGTACGAATGCTACGGTAGGGATGTATCACCTGTAAACATTAATGACTTAGTCAATGATTATTTATGTTGAAGTGGAACTATACACGATCTATATTTATATGTTAAAGTAGGATCCTCATAACATCTTCTAAAACAAACACTCAACATTGTCGTAGATAATCACAATGAGTATATAGATATCTTCTAGCACTGATATAAGATCATCTTCTAGCACTCGCATAAGAGTAGGGATCAATAGGTCTTAATGTCCTTCTATAGGGCTCAGGAGCAATCTGATGCCCACTGCCCTGCATGGAGTACATATATATATCTTTTCCTATACCAATGCAGAAGTCACCTTTAAGACTTAGAAAGCCGTTTATGATAGAGCTACTTGTGAAGGAATCTATGGCGGCTATATAATTCATTATTTATTGCTTTCTTGTTTTGTTCCCTTGATTACTATATCTCTTACAAGTATAGGTCTTTCATAGTCTCCATATAACCCTATATTTCATTCTATCTCAAGCTTAGTCTGATGGAGTCCGTGTCACACAAACATATATCTCATTCTTTTGACTTCTTTTTCATGTTAAATGTTCATCAAAAAGCTATGCTACATAAAAGAAAAAAAAAGCAGGGAAGTCTATGGTTTCAAACGAAGGAGAATGAGCAAGCAAATTTGCCTCTTCTGGAGTGGACATTAAAAATGCGCTTCTTTTCTCAAGTCTGCGTTGACTCTTCATTTTCTTTGTGGCCCTAGGATCCACCCAAGCTTCTTCGTCAATCCAGCCGAAACAACGAGGTGGGCTCTGTTTCTCAATATCGGCCCTACAATTTAGTAACTGCATCGATTGTTAACACCACAAACAATGTTGGAATTGGATTTTTGTAATAAAAACTTACTATTGGGATGCCGAAGTCCTTAGAATATTGTTTTCGTTTGGAATGAGCAGTATAATAACCCGTGGATTCAGAGTTATGAACTAGTGTTGAGGTTGGCAATTCTGCAAAAGAGCTTGGAAAAGTAGGCAGTTTCTCCATGCCCCAATTTTGAGATGGCGAGGTCTGTAATCGCTCGCAGACTTTTTCTCTACAACTTGATCCGGTTTTTCCTTTTGATTCAACTGCTATGTTTCGATATGTTTCTCCATTGCTTTCAATAGAACAACACTCACCAGATTCTTTGGATTCCTCCATGCTGATTTTGTATGTAAACTACCCAAAATTGCTCTGAATCCCCTTTCCAAGTTAAGTTAAGGTGGCGTGGAAAGTACTCGATACTTGCAAAATCTTTCTGCTTCAAAGTTTAGAGACCCTAATAAGAGGTTTTCATTGTAGACTTAAAAACTTATTATGTTTCATCTCACAAAGACAAATAGTTTATAATGTCACAAGACCTTCTTTAACATGTATGTCACAAACCCTTCATTAATACATGGCTCAACTTATCTCTATAGTAGAGTTTTGAAAAAACCATCAAAGAGACGTAACATGTAATTTTTGAACCTTAAGCACGCTGTGAAGCTATTGCATCCAATTCAAACAATAATATAAGCAATAAGTGCACCTCACATATTTCTTCTATATAACTTAAGCAACAAATGCATCTGGCACCAATTATATAGCTTTTGCAATGTGGCATGCCTTATTAAATATGTTGATATTCATTTTTGTGTCTCTTATATTGAGAAATTTGTGGCTTTTCCCATGGTACTTCTGATTGTGAAAAGTACGTGTCTTCATCATTTTGGCTAATCCAAGGAACCTGGTGCATGACTTATACTACGGTTGTGTTGGGTTGGTTTGGGTTGGGTTGGTGGGTATGGTTTTTCTCCACTGTGCAATACAGAGACATATGGTTGTCCGGGGGCATATCTGAGCCCTTATATCCATTACCTCTTGAATGTATGACCCGTGCGACCATACTGAGGCCGTGTTCAATATCATGTGGAGGGGTTCACTGGGCCTAACTAATAAAGCATAGCGCGTCCGGATCTGGCTATACGCTGGGCAGCTCTGGATAGTAGCTCGCTTGTGGGAAGATACCACTTATTTTTCTTAGTATGTACATGGATGTCTCCATTTAATACTGCTCGGTTGATGCTTCATGGTTGTGGTAGTATATCATTAAGGAAAATGTGCATAGCCCATGTAGTACCATGAGTGACGGAAGAAGATGGATCAACAAGGCTTCTATTTGGACTGGTTCCTGGCTCTATTCTTCCAAGTAAATTTTAGGATCATCCTTTATATTCTCGTGGAGTAGCTCTTGTTGGACTTCATGACTATAGCAGTAATTGTGATAAGCGCGAAGAACATCGGGACCCCTAGTACTGCATGAGCTATGATGTGGATGCTCATACATTGCTACAGTTATGGCCAAGAGATCGAGATGCCTTGACCAGCTACACAACTTTTTATCATTGTGAGTGCTTTTGTCTTTTTGTGCTAATTTTTACAAGTGGGGACCATGAGCTCTTAATTCTTCCTATTTGCCCCATTGTGGACCTGCAAGAAGATCGTATACCATTTTCTATAATTAATATATAATCTAAACATCTTATTCTAAAAAAAAAAAAAGGAAAGAAAAAAAAACTCAATATTGCTATAAACCTGAATATTGCTGTGTATTTGTAACTTAAGGTCAATTTTGGTATCAGCAGTTTGTTGCTGCTGGTGGGAAATTTATGGGTAGTCTGTTGCAAGTTACATGGCTTATGATAGAGGTAATCAGAAGATTATTAACAAGAGCTTGTCACAGAAGCTTCTGTTTGTTGGTTTAGAATCATTGTTTGTGCAATTTTTTGCATCAATTTTGAGATTTTTTGTGCAATCCTAAATCATTAGATCTTCACCTAGGAAAATGCACAACTTAAAAGATTGAGAAAATTAGTTCTTTCGAAAACATCACCTACCCAAGTATCAAAATCCTAAAAATCTGTATTTTGCATGTTGCGCATCGACGAACAGTTTTGCTTACCATTTGAAGACTAGAGGTAAGAGATTTTATTATGTATTCTTATTTGCAAGGCAAGTAATTAAAGTTACAAGGGGAATGACATGAATATTTCCCCAGCAGCATCTGAGATGCTAGAGGAATGACTTTTAATGTATAGAAGCCTGTCAAAGTGAAGCATGAACAAGCTAAGTGCATAATAGGGCTACAAGCGGTCTAACTAATGAATTATAATCTGCATCATTGTTGTTTGGATCAGTAAAAGGTCTTCAAAATTGATGCTCCATTGACCCATAAGTCTTCAAACTTGATGCTCTATTGACCCATAAGTTGCCACATTAGTAGTAGTGTGTAGTAGTATCGTTCAGGTCAAATTATCATGTCATAATAAATCGTTTGCCAAGAATTGAACTTTGACTTTGGCAGGAGGGATTCAAGTATGACGGCAATGGCACTAGCTGAGGACATTTTTTATCTAGTGGGATAAATCCAAAGAACCTTGGCGGACTGCTAACAAAATCAAGACATTGTAAGCTTCCGGTGGCAGAATGGAGTAAGAAGCTTGGGACTCCTCGACAACTTATGTAGTATTTCTGAAATGTTCTATGCAAGCCGAAATATCCTCACTTTGGCAAGAGTACATTGAAAGGTCCTTAGCTAAGAAAAAAGAAGGTAAATAAGGGAAATGTGGCAAGCATCCTTGGCCAGCATTTCTGTCAGAGGCTGATAGAGCTTGATGTACTGTTGTGTTTTGTCTTACTACCATTGCAGATTGCAAGGTTTTTGGAAGTAAAGATATAGCAAAAGTGATATAGTGAGGTTCTGCAAAAGTCAATTTCATTAGCTATAGACCTCTTCTTTATCTAAATAAACAAGCTTAAGCATTTGAATATTTATCTATTGACCAGATATCAGAGGTCTGTTTCTTCATCTATCTGCAATGAATTGCAGCAGTTATATGGCAATGAGACATTGGCACAAAGCTTGGAGATGTATGATGAAATTGTTGTATATACTGATGGAGAGCAGTGTCCCAAGCTAATGTCAGCTACTTCTGCTGGAAAAAGATTGTAACTGCATATAAGCTGAATGGTTTTTAAAATAAATGGGTCTGCATGTTTTCAAAATGTGGAGAACAGCTTATATAGGTGCATACAGATATGTAAAGTGCATACAGATATACTTGACCCCGCAAAAAAATTTACATTATAACTATCTGGCATAGCTTACCTAGGTGCGTAAAGATATGTAAGGTGCTGTCAGATATATTTGGCCCCTTAAAAAAAATTACATTAAGACTGATTTCGCTGTGTTAATATCATAATTAGTCATAGAGGAAATACTTACCACGATACACAACAGAGACAGAATGGAAGACCCATCAAAAGCACAGTCAAGGATCCGTCAACATGATGGGGCTGAACTGTTCCAAAAAGAAATTGTCAATTCTATTGCATCCGTACTCCCTTTGGAAGCTGCCAAATTATAATACGCCGTCAGTCACTAGTTTAGAGAATGCCTATTGCAGAATATCCTATTATACTGAGCAAACACACAGATCCTAAATATGACTAATATTCTGATGCAATTGCTGGAATTGGGAAGCTGCCAAACTATAATACTCCGTCTAGTCACTAGTTTACAGAATGCCTATGCAGAGGTATCCCATTATACTCAACATGTACACAGACCCTATAGTCGAAAAAAAGCTAGGAGGCTGAACATAATATGACAAATATATTATGATGCAATTGCCAGAAGAGATTATGTGATAACGAAAATGAGATGTTTCTTCCTGAACATGCAAATAACGGAGAATTGGAAATAAGGGAGCAGCAAGACAATGGAGAAATAAATGCAATAAATTCTTCTTTAAATTTTAAGGGGCTGCTTTATAGGTTGCCTCCACCTTGCTCCTCAAGAGGCAACTTAGACAAAGCTCAAGGATTCGATCCAAAGTATTTGATAATGAATGCTTGGATAATGTGCTAAAGGAGTTTACCTGCATCTTCTGATAATTTAGCTGTAATTGATCAGGTGATTATAAATGGTTTAAAGCATTGCTTATTCTTCATATCTCATTGCCACTGCAAAGAGGAGTATCTGCAGCAGTTCACTTGATATGTATGGCAAAGGTGGGTCAGTTTGCAGGGCACATTGAGCACCAAAATGTTTTGAACAAGTAAGATAGATATACCAAAGTTACTTGCAGCTTAAGAAATTGTGGCACAATGAAATCCATGCACAAGAGAAGAGGTTTGCGTCTCAAGGTCGGCAAAAAGAATCTGAAAGATATCTATTTCACTAAGATAACACGCTGAAAAAAAGTAGTTCTTACCTCTTAGTCTTAAGTTTTGGTGAGCTTTCAGCAATAGCAGGTGCTGCAAGCTCAAGATCTGCAAAAACGCCACATGCACCGTCATAACTCCAAAGGAAACAAGCTAAGACCAATAAGTGATGGTGCAATGAAGAACATTGGATTTGTGTAGGATCATCTCTGTAAACAAGTACAGGTACTGACGTTTTTGTTAGGAAACAGAAAGAAACAAACTAAAGAAGACATTCCCATCTAGGTAACCATTCCGCTTGGAATAAACATCAATCTACAATAGGAAAACAAATATTTTTATTTACCTCTATTCCTGAAGCGTGAAGGAAGGCCGTTGGAGAATGCAAAAGGAAGGAGTGGAATGGCACGATATTTTAGGGCGGCGTTAGGCAACGATTCCGTAGAGCAACGAACGAACAGCTAATTTTCTGAGCCCTATATTTTCAGAGATCAAGGGTTTAGGATAAGTCCATGTTAAAACTTTAGGACGTATGGATAACTAAGATTTTAGATAAGTCGGTTAAGCTGTTAGCTATTTTTTATGTTAGGCATAATGTGCCTGCACAGGCCCTTACATGGTCTGGCGAGCCCGTAGGGCGAGCCTGTGCCCGAGCCCCACGTAAGGGCCTGTGCAGGCACATTTTACAACGTAATGGTATTTGCCCAAGAAATTTCCCCTTTTCAGAAACCCTCTGTTCTTTCTTCTTCCGAAGCCGCTTCTTGTTCTTGAAGCGCGGTCAGTTCCGGTGGAGCAGTGAGGAGGCTATGGCGGTAGGATGCAGAGGCAAGGCAGCTTGGCGCATTTTCTTAGCCATTTCAAGGAGCCATCGAGGAGGTATGGAGTCCGGAGGCAAGGGCAGGTATACATCTATGTTTCTAAAACCCCCCTGTTCTTTCTTCTTCTGGAGCCACTTCTTGTTCTTGAGGCACATTGCAGTTCCCGTGGATCAATATGGCCGCAGGAGGCAGAGCCAGCGTAGCTTGGCAGGGCAGAGGTAGAGGCAAGTATGCATCCATGTTTCCAGGGTTCTTCGATCATATTCAACTATTTTGCAAAGAACAGCAGACAGCTTCTTGTAGTGAGGCAGTGGCATGAATTCAACTACTTTGCAAAGAACGACAGGCAGATTCTCGTAGTGAGCCGCTTCTACAAGCCCAGGGCCAGAGTACTTGCAGAACAAAGTTTCAATGTCTTCAAGAAGAGAGTAGATTCAAATCCGAATCCCAAACAGGCCATAACTTCTCCGGCAGTCTTTTCTGAACCAGGTATTTCTCGGAATCCTTCTACTATTTCTCTTTTCGATTTGTAGAAGCCGTTTTTTTCTGATTGATAGAAGCCATAAGTTTTCGATTCATAGAAGCCGTGAGTTTCTGATTGATAGAAGCCATAAGTTTTCGATTCATAGAATCCGTGAGTTTCTGATTGATAAAAGTCATAAGTTTGAGAGAAACAGTTCTGTATGCCGTGCAAAAAAAACTACTTGGATTCGTGGGTTCAAATCCCACACAAGCTCGAAAAAATACGGAGGACATATGGAGCACAATCAGTATATATACGTAGAGAACTATTTGATTTAAGAATGGACTATAATAAGGTGAAATTGCTTGGGCAAGATCATTACATTCCCATTGGAATTGTGGGAAGGGGCAGGTCTACCATATGATTTCGTAATGATCTTGCCCAAGAAATTTCACCTTATTATAGTTTATTCTTAAATCAAATAATTCTCTACGTATATATACTGATTGTGCTCCGTATGTCCTCCGTATTTTTTCGAGCTTGTGTGGGATTTGAACCCACGAATCCAAGTAGTTTTTTTTTTTTGCACGACATACAGAACTGTTTCTCTCAAACTTATGACTTTTATCAATCAGAAACTCACAGATTCTATGAATCGAAAACTTATGGCTTCTACCAATCAGAAACTCAAGGCTTCTATGAATTGAAATCTTATGGCTTCTATCAATCAGAAAAAAACGGCTTCTACAAATCGAAAAGAGAAACAGTAGAAGGATTCCGAGAAATACCTGGTTCAGAAAAGACTGCCGAAGAAGTTATGGCCTATTTGGGATTCGGATTTGAATCTACTCTTTTCTTGAAGACATTGAAGCTTTGTTCTGCAAGTACTCTGGCCCTGGGCTTGTAGAAGCAGCTCACTACGAGAATCTGCCTGTCGTTCTTTGCAAAATAGTTGAATCCATGCCACTGCCTCACTACAAGAAGTTGTCTGCTGTTCTTTGCAAAATAGTTGAATATGATCGAAGAACCCTGGAAACATGGATGCATACTTGCCTCTACCTCTGCCCTGCCAAGCTACCCTGGCTCTACCTCCTACGGCCATAGCCTCCTCATTGATCCACGGGAACTGAAATGTGCCTCAAGAACAAGAAGTGGCTCCGGAAGAAGAAAGAACGGGGGGGTTTAGAAACATAGATGTATACCTGCCCTTGCCTCCTGACTCCATACCTCCTCGCTGGCTACTTGAAATGGCTAAGAAAACGCGCCAAGCTTCCTTGCCTCTGCATCCTACCGCCATAGCCTCCTCACTGCTCCACCTGAACTGACTGCGCTTCAAGAACAAGAAGCGGCTTCGGAAGAAGAAAGAATAGAGGGGTTCTAAAAAGGGGAAATTTCTTGGGCAAATACCATTACGTTGGAAAATGTGCCTGCACAGGCCCTTACGTGGGGCTCGGGCACTGGCTTGCCCTACGGGCTCGCCAGGCTCTTACCCCACGTAAGGGCCTGTGCAGGCACATTATCCCTAACATAAGGTTTAGTGTAGCTATCTCTGTCTGCACACATTGCTTACTATGCAATTGCGTTTTTCAGAACATGGAAGGTTTTGTTTTTTTCTTTTCATGTAGTTCCTTTCTTTGGAAGTTAACACCTGACGAACAGGTTGCGGCACGCTGAGGCGGTCGGCATGGTGCAGCTCGAAGCTAGGCCTGCCAGATCTAACCAACCATGGTGGTTGCAATTTCTTTGACATATTTTAGTGTCCTTTCAATTTGCATAAGTAAGTATGTCGTAAAATTGCATTCTACAAGATATAATGGGCTGTATAATTTTCTGTACAGTGGCATTCTGGCCCAGAAAAAATGACCGAGTGGCCAGGAAAGTCTAAGGCCGTGCAGTGGTGTTCTGGTCTAGGAAAAAAGGGACAAGTGGCCATGTGGCCAAGAAAGTCCGAGGACATCCTCGGACTGTCCTGGCCACATGGCCACGAGGCCATTTTTTGACTGGCCATAATGCCTCTATACCGGACGTTATCAGTCTTACCTTTCTTGGCCGAAGCATTTAGCTTTGCCTTAGATGCATAAATATATTAAGTCCCTACAGCACAAACAATATGGGCAAGCTTAGAACTCATAAAATGCTCTCATAGTCTACTAAGCAGTGGCACATTTAGAGTACAAAAAATAGGGGCGGCCTAGGATCCTCGATAGGATCAGATCCAGCCATCTAGAACAGGCATTGGAGTTTGCAGGTGGTAAATCTGTAGCTGAGGCAGGATCAACCAAAATGAGGTGCTGACACACTGGGGGTTGCCCTTGCAACTGTTTTTTGGGTGAGAGCATGCTAGGGTGTACCAGTTTTTGTATCTATTGGGGGCCCAGAAAGTACTCAGAAAAGTACTTAAACACTGGGTACTTTGAGGGCTTGATAAGGTCTTATTAAACATGGAGTTTGAATGCGAATGCAGTCTTTCTTGATTCTAACATCAACATCTTGATCTTAAATTGAGGACATGTGTTTATTATTTATATTTCCAAATTTTGAATTGCTTATAGTAAAAAGAAAAAGAGAAAAGTACTCAGCAGTTAAGTACTCTGAGTATGTACTTTGGGAGGCGCCAAAAGTGGTACACCCTAGCATGCTCTTACCATTTTAGGTGTGGTGTAATAGGCCAGTTGTTTGTAGGTGCAGGATAATTTGGTTGGGTTGAGAGGCATGTGTCAAGTTTTGCTGGATGAGTTGCTTAAAGTTTGTGCGTAGTAGGAATGGATTGTTTTATGATATAGTGAAGCAGTATCATGAGCGACGGGTGTGTGGTTTTTACCCTATGGTATGAGGCTTTGGGAATTTATGAAACACACAACAACACTGCTACGTGGATAGTGTATAAGAAGGTTACTTGTGAAACATGTTAAATAGCATAACAGATAAAGGAAGGAAGGAAGGAAGGAAGGAAGAATATTTTAATGTCGCACCACAAAGGCAGCGTCCCAAGGACATGCGAC
>JAANSK020280380.1:0-20619 GCA_011763485.2 Isoetes engelmannii
CGAGTGCGGCCGAGAAGCCCTACGAGGGCGCGATGCCTCCCCTGCGTGAATTACGGGACGTAATACCACGTCCAGGCCCTTGATTACGAACAAATTTCGTGTTTTGTTGCATCGATTTAGTGTTTTTGACCTTGCAGATGGACATATTTAGTGGTTGCGATCTCTATTTTTCATAACAGAACTAGATAACAGAGCTAGAATTTAGTGGTTGCGATCTCTATTTTTCATAACAGAACTAGATAACAGAGCTAGAACAGGAAACAGGTAAAGAAGCAATGGCTCAAACACTTCAGGAAAATACCTTCTAAATAAACTACTGGGTTGTTCCTTCTGGATCACCCATGCATTTTTCACAGCAATGGATTAAAAACTTGAAGATTGAAGAAACACAAACTTGGACCGCCATCTAGTCCATTTATTTCCAAGCTTTGCAGCCAACTCGATGATTAAATGCTCTTCTTCAGCAGTAAAGGACCCTTTCTTTAGATTTGACCGTAAATGGTTGCCCACCATAAATGATAGCTCTCTCTGTCCACACTTTTGAACGCTGTTGCAGGTTCCAGAAGATAAAAGACTCCAGAATACATAGAACAAGGAGGCAGAAAAGCCATTCATGCCAACGGACCTTGTTTTTTGATGGGAATAAGACATGGTTCTGAATGAAGGGCTGCCAAGCCATAGCCATTACTGGTTTTGGCGACCAAATGTAAGCAAGCACCCTCGCAGTGCAGCCATCTAAAGAAAAGGACCAGGATTTACAGAAAAACATGAAATATTAGCAAAGATTTGAAAAGGAAAACAAAGTAACTTTAAGAAAACGTATTCACCTGTAAATAGTGCTGCTGCCGCTCAAAGTCTTCAAATAGCAAGGCCTAGACTCATGCAGCACGGGGATTTTCCCTCCAGAAACCATCAGATCAAGCAATAACACGTTCTAAACTATCGTTCAGGAGGATGCCATACCAAATTTGCCACAAAAATAGTTAGCGCCAACCAGGAAAGGGCTAACGCAGGCACAAATCACCGCCGGAGTTGGATGGCGCAGGGTGCTGGAAGAAAACAGGGGAGAAAGAGGGGAAAAATGGGAGCAAAAAAGGACGGGAGAAAACATGGGAGAAAGAGGAGAAAAAAATGGGAGGAAAAAAAAGGACGGGAAGAGAGAGACGTTGAAGCAGGCGGCGGAAGAAATAATGAGAGCGGCGGGACTTTTGCGTGTCATAACTTTAAGCTTAAATTACAATAATCAGGGCCTAGCGTGTATTACGTATTAGGTAATGCCCGCCGACGGGGAAGCGGGAACACATTTTGGCGGGTTTTGAGGCGGCCCCAGTCAAAACTGGGGATTGAGAATGGAATGCCAGAGTATAGCTCGTCGGAAGCCAACCTTCCAACCTTGCTCTGCCAACCGAGGTTGACCAAGGTTGGAGAGGTTGATCTGGGAATGCCAACCGAGGTTGGCATTTGCCTGATTTTCTTTAGTGTAAATTAAAGAAATCATGGAAGTAAGTAATCAAGTAAAAACGTGCGTGAAGAAGTTGATCAAAAAGAAAATTGAGAAGAAGCAGCATGGAAATTGCCACAATTGAAAGAGAGAATTGAGGATCTGCATGCTCAAAATTCAGTTCCAAAATCAATACAAAGGTTTGTAGAAAGATTCAAATAAAAGATTTTTGCAAGAGGTGCTAGAACCAGCGTTCTGCTATATAATCCCTCTTATGTGATTCGTGATTGCATTGCAGAGATGGGAAAGGGAATTTACCAGGGTGGCTGGAGGATCTGCCGATGGTGGTATGCTGCCTTGGAGGATCAGTCGATGGTGGAGCAGCAAGTCAGCGCTGGGCGGGAGTCTAGACGCTCCAATTTTGAGCGAAAGAGGCAAAGAAAATCTGAAGTTCCTATTTTAGACCAAAAAAAAAAAAACTCTGTTTTGGCAAGACACCAACCGCAGTTGATTCTGGCCTTTTCCAACTGCAGGTTGGGAAAAAGGGCTAATCGCAATTGGCTCCAACACTGGTTGGAATGCCACAACTCCAAACACTTCACCAAGAAATATGGCCTAAAAGTTAGACCCAAAAAGGTAAAATGCTAGGTGTCATACTATTGCGAACCCGTATAATGTTTATACATGTCTAGAAAAATGGCAATTAGTACTGCTTAGATTAGACTAGAACCCAACCAGAAATTTTAAGTTCATTTAAGAAGCTGAGCGTTATAACCTTTAAAGAAATTTGTGTTATCTCACTCGAAATCATATGAACAGCCTGACACTAGGAGGCTTTCACACTTCTTGCACCAGGAGGTTTAAAGATGGGTATGTGTTGAGCACCAATTCATTAATTTGACAAATTTGAGCTATTTTGAGAATTTTGAGCTAGCAAGCATGACCCACTTGACTATCCTTAAGCTAGCAAGCATGACCCATTTGACTAACTTCATGCTAGCAAGCAAGCTCAAATTTAACTCACTTTACGCTAGCAAGCATGACACATTTTAATCATCTTCAGCTAGTAAGCTACTCATATTTTACTCATTCCAAGCTAGCAAGCAAGACGCATTGTACTAATCTTAAGCTAGCAAGCTAGTCACATTTTTCTTATTCCAAGCTAGCAAGCAAGACGCATTGTACTCATTCTAAGTTAGCAAGCTAGTCACATTTAACTTATTTTGATCTGGCAAGCAGGATGCATCATACTCATTTTATGCTAGCAGGTATTCACATTGTACTCGTTCTAAGCTAACAAGCGAGAGCGTCATACTCATTCTAAGTTAGCAAGCTAGTCACAGTTAACTCATTCTAATCTAGTAAGCAAAACACGTCATACTCATTTTAAACTAGCAAGTAGTCATATTTTACTACTTTTAAGCTAACAAACAAGAGACACTTTACTCAAGCCGAAGATAAAGTTTATTCATCATCCTTATTATCATCCTTACCCTCCTTAGCAATGAGTTCTCTTAACTGAGAATTCACATTGCTTGGGATCACCATGGTTGAAGAGTATCCCTTCAACTGTCCATCCATAATCAATGCATTTTATATGTTGATATTGAGGCACAACATTAGGGTTAGGCCTCCACCTTTTCTCCCAACAATCAACGTAGTTATTGGGATAAGGTACAACCTTCCTATTGACAGGCTCCCATCAAGAGACAAACACATTTTCGTAGTGAGGCAAGTTTGGGTCTCCTATAGGTTTTGCTTATGCGTAAGCTAATCATGTAGGGCAGCTATTAGGTGGCCTCACAAGCAAGAACATGCCCATCCTAATATCTTGAGGTGAATTGAAGGGCTCAATGGGATTTTTGATCTTCTGGTTAGACGGGCCTACATACACAAGATCATCCATGATAACCACAATGAATATACAAATAACGTAACAAAACACAAATCTACCTAAACATACATGGTTAGAGTTCATTGGTCAGTTCTTGACATCTATGGGTCAAAATAGGGACAAGAATGGCCAATGGCTGATCTAAAAATCCAAGAATGGAGTAGGCAGCACCTACCGGAACCTTGGCTGGCGGGCATGGCTCCCCAGAATGCTTCCATGACGGCTGGAACTGGGGTTGAGATGGTTGGAGGTGACTGTAGCATGCACGCTTCCCAAGAATACTGTAGTAGGCGCGCTTCTTGGTTGATTACGGCTGCTGGGACTCCTGGCTGATGGCGACTGCTGGGGGTCCTGGCTGACGGCGATTCCTGCTGATGGCGTTGATCCCAAAAGAGAGGCGGTTTAGGGTTTACCCCTTTTATAGAGGGGGTACCTTTAGGATACACCCTTTTAGGGTTTGATGATGATAGGTCAGGTTATGGGGTTGCACAATGTGGCGGTTAGCATAATATATTCACATATTGCGACATGTGCAATATATTGGGGTCTAGGGGTGCGCCACCCCATGGGATATTTAATACCGACTAACGGGTACATGTTGTACGTACGGCATATACTAGTGACTTGGGCAATATAATATACGTATTTATATCTATATTATCCTGGAATGTCACAGATAGTTTACTAGGCACACATGTGTTGATTGAACCTTCCTGCAGTGGTCATTGCTTTCCTGCGTGATCAAGATATATTGTCTCGATTTGGTCTAGGTGGTGGACAAGTGCACGGGTGGTTGTACTTTGACAACATGCCCGACATCCCCGGCATCAAGTCCATATGCCTCAACCTGCGTGTTCTCAAAGCGTAAGTTCATCGTTGTTTAACTGGTACATTATATTCTATATATATGTAAGTGATGCTCGACCTCTAACATGCAGAGACATGAGATGGGCCTTCCACAAGTTGGGAGCCACGATCGAGTTTGTTCAGTAGGGTGGACAAGCACAACTCAACAAGGTATCATGCCATGTTCAACGGGACGTCAATCTGTGTGGAGTCCATATTGCCACCACAATGCTTCGGCTAGTTCGATGTCTCTAGTACCCGAACCGAAATGCAATCACGGCCATCACTCCAGACTGGTACACCGCCCAGGAAGTGCGAGATCTTCGAGCATGGTGCATGTAGTAGTGGCCCTGCTATATGCCAGGTTGTACTTGCTGGATGAGAGGCGGGAAGGAAGGTCTTAGTGTTGCATTGTGAACATTGTTTGTTGTTTCTTGGTTTGTCAGATCAAAACCATGTCCTATAAATATGAGCATGAGATCATTGTGAGAAATAAATTTACATCATATTTCTCGCTCAAGAAGTGTTGTTTCGTAAATCATACATTATAATTGTATAATTGTCTTCACGCACTCTTGCATATGTTCTTGCATACTGTCAAATCTTAGTAAACATTCAGACATGGAAGGTATTCAGAAGGTGGTGACCTGGATTTACAATCAGGCAAGGGAGGGATAGAAAACAATCAATTTGATACTCTCGGCCCTCACAATACTCCTCGAAGAATTCCACAACTTCTGCATATGCTGCGTGTAAGGACACCACCTCAGCTGCATCTGCATCTGGACGTATTAAAACGTGGTCCTACGATTTCGCCGACCACGAGGTCGAGAAGGATGGTCACATTGTGCACTGGGACCTATCCGCCATGTGTGTACCCCGACATGTGCATGTTGTTGTTGCCCGTCATAACCACCATGGAATACATATTGCAGATGGTCTGCAGCGTCTCGATGGTACCACACCTGCCTACGGACCTTGGTGATTGTCTCACGCAATTGAGCTTGAGTGAGCTCGTATGCGCTTTGTAGAGACTGTTGAATTGATTGTCAGGAAAGCAGGAGTAGACCATCCTATTCTTGGAGCAATGATATTAAGACCGTCAAATCATTGGCAGCTGGCTCGTGTGGCCTAGGAGCAGGTGGTGGAATAAATTGACGGCTAGGATACAGGTTGTTATACAACATTTGGTGACGGCTCGCCAGGAAGTAATCTCCTGCAATCAAATGTTTGCACACTAGTAGTGGGGATGGACAGTCACAATACCGCATCTGCATATGTTGCAGGTACCGCACATCTTCCGTAGTTTGACTAGCCATAGATAACCTTATATCTGTCTCGTCATCCACTAGAATTGCGTTAGAATCTCGGTCTAGTGCGTGGATCAACGCCTGAGCCCATGCATGTCTCTTTGGGTAGGACCATGTGATGTATCTTCCAAACTCAGCTGGAAGAGATAATTAAAGCATGTTCTATATGTGCATGTATTGTATCCTAGTGGTGCAAAGAAGACACATGTTAAGACTCCACCTCTCCAAGCAACGAGTCAGTCTTGTGCCTCCTGTGGGCATGGTGTCATCTGAAAACCCTATTAGATGTGCTATGAGTGTGTACATTCTTATTTTTACTTTTCATTGTAGAGTCTGCGTCTTGAATACTTTCCAAATACAAACAACTTCCACAAGAAGGAAAATGTTATTTATTTAATTTAACTAGGACTGTAAATATACAAATTCTAGCTAAGGAAGTGAAACAAAAACAACATAATATAACGCACAAACGTAGGCACACCTTACTTCCTCACCTTGGAGAATGTGTGCTGCTGGAGAGACTAATAACAATGAATGAACCGATGTCAAATTTTGTAATAAGGCGTGATTCTCTTGACATTGCATGATAGCAATGCACCACATAATGGTTCGCTTAAGCGAATAATTCTTATGGTTGAGCTGGGGTAACAAAATTTTCATCGTTCTAATGCATGATTCTTTTTAGATAATAAATGTGTGATTCTCTTGAGCTAATCACATCGCACGAGTCACATATCCTCACACATGTGAAACACGTGACTAGCTCGAGCTAATCACACACCACACATGCGTAGATTTGTAGTAATTCATGTGAAAACATCAAGTCATTAAGCCCCCCTGCCACGTCATTTTTCTTGTGATTCTCTCGAGCTAATCACATGATTCTCTCGAGATCCCACTGTGATTCTCTCCGGGGAATCACTGCGCGACATGGTTAAAATTAGGGAGCCAATATTAGCACCAGGCATCAGATGTGAGCTTTTCATCGGTGTAAACTTTAAATCATTTTGTTGTGTCTAGCTGTGCTGGATTTGGAGGTTACATATTTCGGCCATCATGACAAACCCTAGTTTCCCGCTTCTGGAACACGTTCATTAGCCAAGAAATCGATAGGTGTTATTCCTGCTTCTTGTTTCGAGCATGATATGATTTCTCCTTTGCCGCTTCTTACGCCTCAATCCTCTTGCTTTTGACCCTTCTCCTGTTAATATACGTATGAGCTTGCAACACTTTCCCCTTCTTTCTAATCCTGCCTCTTTTTCTACTTCTCAAATAGAATCCACTCTAAGTACTTCTAGTGATGTCTCTGCTTCTACCGAAATTTTGTCTGCTCCTTTTGTAAATACTTCTAGTGTTGCCTCTGCTTCTTCTTCATCTGCTCCCGCTGGAACCTTGTCTGCTCCTTCTGCTCCTTGGGGTTCTCCTGATGCAGTGGCTAGCGCGCCTTCCACACCATTTTGTGATTAGATTAAACATGATTTCACATCTAGTGTGCAATATGCTATGTCTCCGCTGCATTGAATATCATGTTGCAAAACAATAAGAAAGAATTGAGCTCATATTTTGATGAGTTACAAGCACAAGATGATCGTATGGACGTTCAGTTGCCTCCTGAGGGGGTTTTCTATGAAGCCCAACAGTATTTCAATGCTTTTACATGGGCTGGCCTACCAGTTGTCGAAATTGATCATAATGCTCATTTGCAATGTGTTCAGAACCTTGTGTCGCATGCAGTTGTTTGCCATTTCACTGGGCAATTTCTTGATCTCAGGAGAGTTGGAGTCTGGCTCAAACATCGCCTTCAGAGACTGAGTCTCCTTCATTATGCATCTTTATAAGACTTGGATAAAGATAATAATTTCTTTCTGGTCATGTTTGACTCTTCACTTGCAGTTGACAGACTTGTGGAGCGTGGTGTTGATCTGCTTTGAGGACATTATCTTCTATACCAAGTTTATTCTCCTGCATTTTTGCCAAGTAAGTCTGGTGCATTGCGGATGCCTTGCTGGCTTGCCTTAGAGGATTTCCCACTAGAATTGCAAGTGTCTGATTTTATGATTGCTATTGCGAATGGATTGGGTATGCATATTGCCCAGTCTATTGTTAATGGTCATCGAATCTGTGTCTCTCTTCCTACTTGTGTTTCTATTCCTCAGTCAGTGGTGGACAAAAGTGGTCCTCTTTTCTTCAAGTACAAACTACATCTGCTTAATGGACCTGAGCTTGCCAAGATGTTTCCCAATGTTGAGGCTTTTGCTACTTACAGATCTAGGCATGCTTCTGTCTATGCCTCTCCAGTTGCTTCTATTCCGCGTCACATGCCATCTACTTCACAGTTGATTGTCATGTTGTATCATCTTCTTCCTCGTCCGCCTCTGCACTAGTTAATCCACCAGTATCACCAACTCTGGTGCCTTCTTCTCAAGCTACTTCTGCACCACCACCTTCTTCTAGTGCATCTCCATCTCAATCTACATCACCAGACTCTCTTAATGAGGATCAGCACTCTCGTCTTGAGGACATTGCTCACAAGCAAGAATATTGGAGGAGGGATGGTCTACTCCTCGCCTGAAGAAGCTTGCACGTCGCAAGAATAGCTCGTCTCCTCAACCTGCTCTAATTCACTCTGTAGCTCCAAACTCTACTACGATTGTTGCAGTGGATGTCCTTGATTCAGTAGGATTGAGACACCAGGAAGCAGATCAAGTTGTTATTATTGATTCTATGGATGTGGAAGTTCCACCTGGTTAAAGCTATCCCCTCTGTAAATATGATTATATATTATTCTTCTCCATGTAGGAGAAGAAATCAATTTGGCTTGTATTATATTGTTATGCTTAGACACGTGGCCCTGCTCAGTTGGATCTAATTATCCACTGGGTTTTTTTTTTTTCTTTTCTTTATCTCTGCACTGTATTATGTATTATTATCGTGAGTGTTATTAATAAAAGTATGACGTCTCTCAAAAAAAAATCCATGGCAAATAGAATGATGCATTTGCATGGTATTGTATGTAGTGTATAATTTTCTCTTTAGACTGTGTCACCATGGTAGAAGCTGAGGCTGGGGATGAGGATTGACACGAGTGAAGGTATTGGACGGTTCAAATACGTTTTAGCCGCCGTCAATCCAATCTAGACAGTGCTTGACACGCAAAAGGCCGAAACAAGGGCGAGCCTTTTGCTACATCCTTACAGTATGTTTCTCTGTTTTATTTTTTGGTTTTTTTGCGTTTTAGAGGAGAGGACGTTAGGCGATAATAGCCGGATGCGCAATAAGCAGGTGAATCACTCAAATCGCTGTTTTGGGCGCTTCAATATCAAATCTCAGATCTACAAAGTTGGAGTAGCACAGTGTTAAGCAAGGTTTTAGTGTGGAGGGAATGGTGGAAATGGGTTAATAAAGGGATGGGATGCAGGCTTGTAAGCTGTGTTTAGTGGATTCCCAGCCCACCCAGGTGGTCAAGGCGCTGGTAGAGCCTCGTGATTTGTCTGCTGCTGCATTTTTGTTGTCGGATTCATCCTGTGTGCTCTTGTCACTGCTGCCACAAACGCCTTGTTGGGAGTTGCAGAAGTTGCCCCAAGTTTTAATTCCTGGACCATGCACAGATGCATGCTTCATGTCTCTTCAGGAGCGGAAGGATGAAAGGGAGACCAGATCTGAAGGGGAAGCTCAGGTAAAGTTGCCATCTCAGCTTGTAGGTCTCAATGAGCATGGTTTTCGCTTTGGGCAGTTGGCAGTCGAGGCTGATGTTGTAAAAACTATTGAATCTGCATCATCAGGCAGGGAAAAGGGTTTTAAAAGCCATAACCTGTTTTTGACTGTAGCACCAAGTAAAGCAGGCTCTTGCACCGACTTTCAAGCATGGTTTTGTGATAATTCTTTTTCTAGGGTTCCCTTTGTGGTGGATAATGAAGATCTATTTTATCACCGTATGTGTGAAAAGGGCAGCCTTCCCTTGAAAACTACAAGCTATAACATTCGTGTGGATATTCCACATGGTATTTCTTTGAAGCTTGCAGCTTCAGTAAATTTTATTGCAGCATACTCTGCTTCACAAGGAATGGTCTGGCTTCTTGCTGCAAAGATGAGATCTGCTGACATTACGGAGAACATGGCAAATAATAGCTGTTCAGTTCAACATTCACAAAGCAAGCAAAATTCTCTGCATCTTTACAGGTGTCGTGTTATTGATTGTGTTGCTCCTGTGTATTCAATATATCTCTCACCTCAGCATCTGCTTCTTGGTGAAAAGGGTGGGGTGAGAATTTTCCCTTTACGGCCACTGGTTAAACCTGCCAGAAGCCAAAGTAAAAGGAAAGATAAGGACTTGATAGGCAGGCATAATACTTGCACTGTGGAGAGCATTAAGCACTCAAGTGCAGCTTGTGATGGGACAGCTTCTGGTATTGACAGGCACGATGACTTTCTAAGTAAGGAGAGAGTCAATTCTATGATCTTAGGTTTTCTCAAGATGCAGAACAAAGGGTGGTTATTGAAGCCCAGAGGGATTTCTAATGGTGTTCTTCATAGGGAAATTCTGGCAGAAAAACAGTCAGCTGTTTTATCTAAGATTGGGAAGCATGGCTTAAATGGATTTCATTCTGCCATAAGTGCAATTGAAGCTGAGGATGCCCTAAAAGATAAAGAGAGCGGGGCGTGGGAAGTAAAAATTGATGGGGTAGAAATGCAAGGAGACAGGCAAAAGTATGAGAAAGTGGCCAACCACATGCCCCTGCAAAGTTGCGAGCAGATTCATGCTAATAATGGAACCATGGAAGAGTTGGCAGAGATTATTGACGCACATGGAAATAGTAAATATGAACTGGATGGTGGGGATGGTGAGATCAGCAGTTTATTTGCTCTCTTCACTTAATGTTTCAATAGTGTAAGAAGTTACTGATTTTTTTTATTTTTATTTTGCAGATGAACTCTTGCAAAAGAATAAAGGAGGTTTTGATTTACAATCATCAGGATGCAACAGCAAGGATGGATTAAGGGAGCACACTAAAGAAACTACAAAGGAAAGTGAAAATTGTTCATCCAAGTCATCATCGGAGTTAAGCTTTTGGAAAGAAAACCCAAAAACACCCTCTGCCTTTGTACCATTCTATACAAAAAATAAGCTTAGGAAGGCTCACCAAGCAGTTTCTATTCAAGCACTCTCGTCAAGGAGTTTCTTGGTCCTTGATTCCTCTGGGAATGTTAATATTCTGGCCTTTGGAAGGCCGACACTTGCACGGGAGAATTTGGAAGGAGTAGCTGGATTACATATGGGGACACTGAAGGTTCCTTTTCAGGTTGCATCTCTTGCAGTGATGCCAAGCCAGATTGCATCCAAATCATGTATGTGTGATTTTGTGCCAAAGTTAAATTTCATGGAATAGTTACATATGGCCATCTTTTCTTACATTGTATTCTTACATTGTATATTTGACCAGCTGCTAGGAAACTCTGGCTCTCAGATGGTGGCTATGCTATTCATGTTGTTTCTAGTCCTGAATTTTCCGCCGAAAACTATGAGGACAAGAGTTCTGTTGACGAGTCCTCTGTGTCGGGTAAGATCTAGCGTGAGCAGATAGATTCCTAGCTTGGCCAGGTACAGGTGACTCATCATAGAATTGCAATGGTTCAGTGCTGCAGGTTCTGTTTACAAGTGAAAGAGTTACTTCTCTTCTTGCAATATCAGCAGACACACTGTTGGCAATTACTCAAGGTTGCTTTTCCCTTTAGAAATTTGTTCCATTCCATCACGCATTAAAAACAAGTAAACTTCTATGCTTATGTAGTTTGTGAATCTAATACAAATTCCTATTGTTAGGGAGCATATTTAGCTATGTTGCATCGGGTAGTTGACTTGAGCTGTTAACAAAATCAGGTACCAGTGATTTTGATATTCAAAAGCCTACGTATTGTGAACATTTATGTGTTTCTGATGCAGCAGGGATCACATAAGGAAGGAAATGGCTTCGGTGATTGCAAGTTAAACAAGTTATTTGATATGGGTGGCGATATAATTGTCTCCTTCCACACTTCCATTCTGGCCATGTGCAGGTTTTATTTGTGTCCATATATTATCTTTGTTATCATAATCCCATGCCTTCTTCTTGAATTAAATTAGTAAAACTTTTCTTATTTTCAGCTGAAACTCGGGTGAAATGCTGGCATGAAGTGCACTCTCTTTACCGACTTGGACATTCAAATGTTTCTTTACCAACGCCTCGCAAATTACATGCATAGGCTGAAGTGGCTACTGAGGTATTTATGTCAGCAGAGATTCTAGCCTAAGCTGCCTAGGAGTTAAAGTTTCTTTTTGTTTTATGCAGGGTTGAACAAGAATACAGGATAGTGCTCTCCAGCTTCACTGGTCTCTACACAGTATCGATTGAGCACCTGGTATGAGCTTTGCTGATACTGACATGAGCTTTGCTGATACGGTACTTTGCAATATCTCTTCGATGCTTTGGATGCCTTTTCGCATCCCGACAAGGTTTTGGAATATGCTTTGCCCAGGCATTTTCTGGCAGGTTAAAGATATTGAACAAGTTTGTCCAGTAGCTTTTATTTGCAGGAATTAGATAGTTGAACCAACATGTTTATTTACTTGTGAGTTCTTTTTGGCGAATTGACTCTTTCAATTTTTGGTAGAACATTCTAGTCTTTGGAGGTAAATGAATTGTTCAGCCGACGAATGCAGGAGAATATCGTATTAATGGTCTTGTTCTAGTGCAAATTGAAAGAAGTTAGTGGTGGTAAAATATATAAAATTGTGACATAGTAGGTTTACAAGCCATGTTTCAATACTTCGTGGCAAGCAGCATACTGGGGTCATGCACTAAATCAAGAACAATTAACGGCTAGATCTGATTCCTCAGGTAATCTCATGTAGCTCATCACGTCTAGATCTATAATGCCTAGATTTGCACTGTCTAATTATGTCGGAGGGAGAGAAAATGATTGCCAACAATTATTGTTCGGAAAATTGTTTGTAAATTTTGTTGCAAATCGTAGAGAGCTTCATTCTGTTGCAAATCCGGAAAAATAGAGCTTGATTCTGTTGCGGATCTGACAAAATAGACAGTGCTTCCTAATTTTGTGGTAGAGCCAACAGCTATGCAGATATTTTGTGGTAGAGCCAACAGCTACGCAGATCATCAAGGCAGCTTACGTGTAATTCTGCTCTCGTAACTTACACATGGCAGTGTTTCCATTAGGGAAAGTTGTCATTGGCTCCATATTTTTTTTCCTAGTGTCAATTTTTAACTCTCCAGAATGTACGCCCAGAATGTAGAATAAAGGGAAAATTTCAAATATACCCCTCAAGTTTGCAAATACTCCAAAAATACCCTCTAAAATGAAAGGTAGTATTTTTGTAAACATGACAATAAAATTTTGGGAAAAACTGTGAAATACTCTTATGTTTTGCTAAATATGAAATACTCTTATGTTTTGCTAAAACTGTCCAAACGCCTCTTGTTTTTGGGGTATTTCTATGGAAATGACCACAACTTTTTTTGCGATGCTCTAAACAAAAATTTGTTTTAAGATGTATTGTAGAGGAAGAACAGAATTTTTCATCAAAGTTAAGATCACTGGAATTGGAGTTCGAAATTTTAAGTTATGGTTTTCTAAATCCCACCTAAATTCTTACAAAACTTGTGTGTTGAAAATCACGTAACTTATGATTTCTGACTCCGATCATGGTGATCTTACGTTTGATGAAAAGGTCTCATTCTCCTCTACAATGCATCTGAAGAACACATTCTCATTTGGATCATTGCAAAAAAGTTGTAGTCATTTCCATAAAAATACCCCAAATACGAGGGGCGTTTGGACAGTTTTAGCAAAACATAAGGGTATTTCACAGTTTTTCCCTAAAATTTTTATGGGAACCCAAATTAAACAGTTGTCTTCACAAACATTATAGATAGGATAAAAACTTTCCAACAAGATCAAATTTATCTAAATTGGAGTTGAAATGCACAAGTTATGCTCATTTAAGTTATTTTTTGTAACACTTATTTAAACAACTATAACTTGAGGATTCCAACTCCATTTTAGATGATTCTACTGCTATTGAATAGATCTCACTCTCTGCTACAAGTTCTGTGAAGGAAACTTTTATATTTGATCTATCACAAAAAAGTTATTGCCATTTGAGCCAAATACTTTGTATCTGGGGGTATTTTTTGGAATAATTGCAAACTTGAGGGGTATATTTGGAATTTTCCCTAGAATAAATTAGCAAAATGTCGAGTAAAATTCATCAGTTAAAACATTTATAAGTTAAAAATTTACCACAATCAAACTTTGAAAGGTTCAGATTTAGTAGTTAAAAATATTTACCACAGTAAGATTTACGAGTTCGCTATTCAGATGAAAAAAGGTTTACAATCAAAATATTAAAACTTCAATTCTTTTAGTTCCAGTTCTTCAGTTCTTCTATCACTTCCAAAGTTCTATCAGTTCCAGTTCTTCTATCAGTTCCAAAGTTCAATTTCCCACAGTCATTTCCACTCATTTGCTTCACAATCTCTGCAATGTTCAAATTGCCATCACCAGGAAGGATTACACAATTATTAAAAGTCCCAGCAGAAATGTTAGTAATGCCAATATCAAGACTCAAATTGAAGGCTCTCCTGACACGCGGATTATCACCAGCAATTTCCTCAAGAGACACTTTATCAAAGAAAGGATCATCAAGATCACTAGCAGGTCGAGTAATTAAATGTTGATCTTTTTCTGCCGATGCATTGTTACTTCCCTACTCCACATTGTTTGGAGCTATTTTCAAACCAGTATCTTTTTCCACATTCATATCCAAATGATGATCACCTGCAAAACAAATAAATCTGTAAAAATAACCAACTATTGAAAAAGCAACTACTAAAAAAGTAACTAGAAAAGCAATTAGAAAAGAAACTAGAAAACCAACAACTAGAACCTGCCAACTAGAAAAGCAACTACAACCTTTAGACTTTAATTCACATGTCTTATCATACCTGCAAAACAACTAACCAATTAGAAATTACTAACTAGAAATAGAATTGCCAGACTTTTCGAAAAATATTCCTTCTACACCAATTGTGCGTAACATATATTTTATTCAAGAAGCTAGAACCCTAGCACTAACTCCGTGCTTCTTATTGTACCAGATCTACAAAACAATTCAACAGATTAGAACAAATAAGTATTAAAAAAAAAAAAAAATTGAAACTAATTAAAGAACTTACAGGGCCTTTCGCAGAATTGATACATTGCATGAAGACAAATCTCAATTGCTGTTCATCATCTGGATACCATGGAAGATTCCTTACAATACATTTAAAAGTCAGCACTACATCAGCCTCAAAGCACCGCATATGTAATCGAATCTTGATTTTCTTCATAGAAACATCATAGTTTTTACTCAAACGCTCACTATATTCAAGACATTCCTTACTCTCAAAAACCACACCTGAAAGTCTGCAATGACAAGCTTATAAAGCTCATCTCTACCTCTGATTGCAAAGCGAGACACACAGTAATACATAAACTTCCTTTGAAGCCCTCTACTAGTCAAAATAGAATGTTCAGAATCAGCCAGCATAGCTACTTCATCAGCAAAAGACACTTCATCCACTTTCTTCCTCTTTCCACAAACACCAGGTGTCAACCCAGACTTTCTCATAGATGCTATACAAGCCTTTCTAGCATTAGAGAATATCGGACTGTGCCTAATGTCAAAAACAACTTCTTCAATACCAGTTATCCCAATTCTAACTTCCTGAGCTCTCCTAATTATCGCCCCAAACCTTCTGAAAATGTTTTGCAACCTGTCAAAATAGAATATAGAATACAACAGAATTAAAAAACAGATTAAAACAGAATACAGAATACAGAATACGGAATACAGAATACTGAATACAACAGATTTAAAAAACATAATTAAAAAAACAGATGTAAAAAACAGAATACAAAATACATTATGTCTCAATTGGATACAAACCTCCTTTTATCTTGCAGACCTGCAACATAAAAGGTTCTAACATCTTTGCAAATTCTTGTGAATCCAATTCTTTTATCGTCTTCTCAACTTTGAAATTCTTTTTGCACTCTCCACGCATCAAATCTAGCTCTGGCCCATTCAATTTTATCAAATTTCCTCCCAGCAGCCTTCACTTCTTTCACTAAATTTTCATCTAGTTCAAGAAATGCTATTGGTTTCTCACATTTTCCTCCTTTTTGTTTGTTATTATCATCACCAACTACAAAATCTCCTTGCATGTTATCTCTGAGATAGTCACAGATTTCCTCTTCACCAAATTCCTTGCATATATCTTCATAATCACCTCGACTTTCTGCATTTCTATCAAGTTCCTCCAAGTTGTAAGGTTCCATCTATTCCTTCAAGTTCTGCTGTAAGGTTTAGGACACATGATGGTGATTCACCAGAAATTCCAGAATCAGCCAATGTAGGCTGATATATGAAAACTCGACACATAATTAGTAAAAGGCAGAACAAGAACATGACAAGAGCATTTACTCGAGCCATTACAATCGTGTCGGCTCCCAAGGCATACAAAACCTAAAAAAGAAGAAACAGAGACTAAGAAGGACTTCCTTAACCAGAAAACAAGTAAAAGCAAAAAGAAAACTACTAACCTTCTCTTTGGTGCCATTATCAAACCTGAATGCACATGCACAAACAAGAACTCGAATCTCATCTCCAAGCACAAGAAAGAAGTCAATATTCAAGGTGCAAACACAGGAAAGGTTCAGATCTTCAAAATGTCCAAGAAAACTACCAAGAAATGAAGGCATTACTGAGGAAACAAGTCGCTGCGATAACAAACAACTCGAGCTTCTTGGTGCAGACACAAAAAAGTTTCTGATCTTCAAATTCTCCAACAAAACTACCAAGAAATGAGCTACCGAGAAAACAAGAAGATTTTCTTGGTGCAGAGTCGATTTTTTTGGTGCAGACACAAGAAAGTTTCTGATCTTTAAAATCTCCAACAAAAATACCAAGAAATGAAGAATCTACCGAGAAAACAAGGCGCTGTGACAACAAACAACTCGATCTTCAAGATGCAGACAAAACAAAGCTTCAGATCCTCAAAATGTCCAAGATTTCCACCAAGAAATGATGGCGCTACCGAAAAAAACAAGGCGTTGGCTCACCAACAACGCCACAAAAAGGTATGAGACAAAGATGGAGGTACAACAGAGAGGTAGAACACATTCCGACATGGCTGGACCGCTATAACCGAAAGCAAAGTCGGGGAAAGGAGAAGAAAATGAACAGTGAAACTATTTATAGCGGGATGTAGCAGAATTACACGTAAGTTGCCTTCACGTTATGCCAAAGACTTTCTACTTGCAATTCCAGCCTGTCAAGTGTGCCGACGCGCACTTTCCAGGCTGGAATTGCACATACTTATATATAAAATAGCTGTAACCATCTAGACGATTTTAGTTCATCGGTGTAATTTGCCATTTCTAGTTTTGGAGGCGATCAAATGCCTTCTCTTACCTATCCTACCCCCGGGGGTTTCACATAGTTTAGGACGTATATACCATGTGCGTTAATTGGGGTGGTCTTTTTGGACTTAAACCGTACGTATACATACGGAATTATGGGGTTTTTTAGGGGTAATCTAGTGTAATATGCATACGACAAAGGTTTTTTGAACCCTAGATAAGGCATATACGGAGGGGTTTTTGTTGACCCCATTAACGCACATGGCGTATCCTCATTACAATAGGTGAAACCCCCGGCATCCTACCTCGCTACCCTTCCTACTCGCTTTTAAAATTTAAAACGAAAAGAAAACAACGCCGCCTTGATATTTCGGCCTTTTCTACAAGTTTTTATAAACTGAAACGTCATGTTGACACGCTATCGATTTTCTGTTACCAGAAAGTTGTCGAGAAATTTTTTGGAAGGCCAAAAATATCAGGCATGCGTTGTTGTCATCTGAAAATTCCTGACGGCAGCAAATTACGAGGCGCGTGCCCCAAAATTTGTTGTCGGCAGGAATTACTCCTTCCAAAATCCCAACCATTGTTCTCATGATCATTGACAATCACACGAAACAACAACCCTACACATGGCAGCCATAGGGAGAACCAAATAGAGAAGCAAGTTTCTATTCCCACAGAGAAGCACCTGCCAGATGAACAGGCATGCCTAACACAATCAAATAGCTCACAGATCTTTTCAGGAACAAACACGGATTGCGTAAAGAAACAAAAAAAAAAAAAAAAAAAACAGCAGGCCATCACTAGATCCGAAGCACGAAGACAAATGGCCAAACAATTTTACCCATCTAGATGCCGACCCGCTATATCCCTCATTTGCAAGCTTAAAACTGTCAATCTAAGCTCATATAAGCTTCTACCTCACCAAATCCATCTTCAAAATCCTAAATCTGATCAGTAATTGCACTGCACACCTGTCCACATGCGAAAATCACTGATCAAAAGCGAATTATGGTTAATTCCAGAGCTTGGCATTCAAACCCACATCTTTAAGCCAATTCTCTCAAATCACCTGCAAACCACAAAAACACAAGCTGCTGCCTCTTCGAAATCCCAAAACACAATCCGACAGGCTGATTCCGCCAGGTGTCCAAGCAAAAAGGGTTTGCAAAAACCTTCCAATTTGGTTTTCGGCCATCCCACAGTCCAAACAAAAACCATGACAAAAAAAAATCCCAATCTGACCGCTACAAACATTAAAAAAAGAAAAGAAAAGGCCTTTGAAAACTCATTGAGAAACCTACTCGATCTGGCCCTCTCCTCTTTTGAGTCTTAACCTTTTTGACCATGTTTTGCAAAGGCCTGCTTTTGAGCCTTGGTTCCTTTCCGACCATGTTCTTCAAGAGCTCGTCTAATACTTCAAGTTAGGGCGAACAATGCTAGCGCACCCAAATTGGCGGCAGATCATCCCCCCTTGTTCAAATGGAGTGGATGGACTGGCCCAACTGGTTTGAATTCAATTTATCTTTTGTAATTTCATATAAAGAACATGCCGATGGATGGAACTTTATTGTTGGCGAATTTGGATGGTTGCTTTGAATTCAATCTATCTTTTGTAATTCCGTATAAAGAACAGGCCAATAAAGTTTTATTGTTGTGGATGGCGTAGAGCAGATCGAATAGGCACCATGGCCATGTTCAGCCAATCTGAGCCCCCTACTAAAATTGAGATGGTTTGGGCAAAGAAGGTCATGAAAAGGAGGATAGAACGAACACCAGAGAAAACTGTAGCCATGCAACTCCTCCATCAAAGTGAGGCCAGTGGACGGATAGGTTTCTAGGAGGTCTCATTTCCTGAGTCTACAATAAGATACTGGCAATATGGTAGGATTACTTATTGAACAAAAGGGGAAAAAAAAAAAAACAAAAACACCCCCATGTCCGAACTTTTAAATAGAAGGAAAAACTGGTGCCCTGAGCTCTTAATAGAGCAAACTCTGGTATAGGATTTTTCCTAAGTGCAGTTAAGACAAGGGCAGCTCGGATGGCTAGCAATGGAGAGGTATCTATAGTAAGTGGCATGCTATATAACAAGTGGTGGAAACTGTTCAACAGAGGCATTCGACCATCAGTTTGAGGAGTTCACAGGCCTTGGAAAGGGCTCGAAAACTAGCCATGAATCAACAAAATTTGGACATGCTCTACACAGGCTTGAAATCAATCTAGGAGGAATTTTACTTCCCTCTTTACGAGATTGGGATATAGGCAGTCAAGGTTAGGGAGTAGAAAATTACTATAAGGAAGGGGGCTCGAGATGTGAATGAGATTGTGATTAACTTGAGGGAGTGGGTCACAATTCTGGTTTGCGTGAATGCAGATGGCTATAGACTTCCCAACTTCTACATATTCAAGGGTAAGAGAATGAAGCCAGATGATATAAGGGTGTTTGAGGAAGGGGTTGTGTCGGCAGTGTAGCCAAATGCATAGTGCCTGGAGGTGTCTCTTCAGAAAGACCACACTTCATTTTCTTTGATGGTCATAACAACCATGTGGAATTGGATGTGATATTGGCTGTAAAAGACCAAGGTATTCACTTTATATTGCTCCCAACTCATACTTCTCATAAGCTCCAGTCTTGAGATATGGGCCAGTGTTGTTACGCGCTTACCATATCCTTATTTGACTTACTCTCCTTATGCCTAGTCGGGGCGGGGCACCTAACTAGGCGAGTCAGGGCGACACCTAACCCGGAGAGTGTCGAACCCATACTCGGCCCTCACGAATGATCGAGTATAGGTTTAGCAGGATCCTTCCCCCCATTCGTCATTGTACCTCGTTATCTGGTGCTCAGTCACCCCATAGTTCCCCCAGCCAGGTGGGCTCTATGCACGGGCCGAAATATAATGGGAATTATAAGAGCTAAGCCAGAAGCATAATCTACAATAGGCTTCTAGGTCTCTATCCCCCTTCCCAATACACAAGAGGTTCAAACAAGAGATCAACCATCATCCATCACATAACTTGATAAACAAGAGAATAATCATCTAATCCTAATCATACAATCTAACTAACAGTTAGGGTTCATTGATTAGGGTTCATGATTGAATCTAAGGCTCTAGGATAACTCTATTGGAAGTACAACATGCTAACTCAACTGGAATGCTAGATTAATCTAGGTGAGTTAGCTAGCTCCCAGCGTCACCATCCCCCTCAGGACCTCCGGCGTAGGCGCTCCTAAAGCTTCTACATTCACGCTCCTATGGCTATTCCAAAACAGAGGATCGAGCGTAAGTGTGCTAGGGTTTGGCCATAAATAGGTTAGAGCTAATGTCAGCACACTTGGCTCCAATAGGACATCGCCATGTGGCAATACACCTAGGTAGATATCCATGTGGCAATTTGATATTCATACCTAAGGTAGGATAAGTTATGTAAATAACTTAGCTTTGCACCTTCTGGGTATGGCCTGATACCATGTATACAAGTCATATGTGACAACTTGTATGGTGATGTGGCCGTAGAATATACATATTTATACCATATATTCTAGTCGAATGTCACATCACCTATCAACTTGTGTAGGGGGGCTGTGACGACCATACGTATTCTGACCAAATATGCGTATTCTGACCAAACACGGTCGTCACACGGGCTGCATGCATGGT